>OY776280.1:61665379-61860379 GCA_963675445.1 Linnaemya vulpina | reverse complement strand
AAATAATATAATTATAAAAAAGATCTTTATATGTATGTGTCTAAAACGCACCATAATCTTCCTGATTAAAAATAATTTGGTTAAGAAAACAAATTCATAATAGTTATAAAACCAACAACAACAAATATTTGTATTAAGTATTAAAAATAAATTAGTGTAATTTGTATGTAAAAACAACAAAACAAAAAAAAAACAAAATAAATATGTATCTATGTGTCTGTGTCTATTGCATAAACAAAAAAAAACTCGATTATCAAATAATTTATAGTTTACTAATTAATTATTAATATATTATATATTTACTACTAATTAATGTGATGTGGTGTATTGATATTTTAAAGCGAACAAAAATAAAAAATAAAAATTCATGCAAGATACCATAGCATTTATTTTTTTCTCAGATTTTCTCGATCGTCTCGTAATCCTTTTATTCATGTTCTGGACAGAGATTTGAACACGAATCCTTCTGAATTGAAACCAGACTCACCACAGCCGCTGCTAATAGAGGTGCTTTTATTAAAATCAGTGCTGCCGTAAAATTATATTTTTAGTTATGAAGAACTTGGCAGCATAGCTTACCACCCCCCTTTAATATTTCTTATACATACATGTACACACATATATAACTTACATTATAGTTTAATAAAAACCAAGGCGCATCTATACTTGATGTGCCTTGAATAAAAACAATGTTTTGGTCCTATGGGCTTTATATTATAACTAAATAAAAATTAAATTAACAAATAAATTCGATATTTCGTGTTCAAATTTATATATAAATTTGTGACAATTATTGCCAGCAATGGCATCGGCCTGAGCTGAAATGCCTGATGTTACTTGAATTCCATTCCATGGACTCCGAGAAGTCCATTCCAATGTCGGCTTTAAGTCGTGTTGTAGATGGAATGTCGATATGCATTTGTAGACCCTCAGATGCTCCAGATTTATAATGTGCGTTTGTTTTAAGACTTGTAAATGTTTCCAAATTGATTTTAACTGCGAAGAGTGGTATCATGCCAATTTTATAAATATTACTGGAAAAGAGATTAAACACGTTAATCATTATTGTTGTTATAAATGCAAAGAAGACGAACCCACTTTACAAACAGCTTTTCATGCATTGTCTGTCGAAAAAACTACAAATCCTACGAGTGCTGTAGTGCCTATTGAAAGTGAAAATCTAAAAAAACTAGATTTTACTGCCTATGCTGTTTGAGATATACATATCTTCAAAAAGTATTGGAAAAGTTTAACGTTGTGGCACTTTTATAGATTATCGCACACCGAACTGTGGTGTTGGTCACAAACCCAGATGTGAAAGACGTGTTTGCTTAGCACAATTGCAAGTACATTTATCAGGAAAAGTACTCCAGCACGTTATTCAAAAACATCAGCAACTAAAGTCCGTTAAGGAAAAAGAAAAGTCAATTAAAGATCTTAAGCGCAAACGATAAAGATATTTGACCCCTGAACCCTTTACTAATGCACTAGCACTTCAAAACTGTATATTAAACCAGCCCTGTTAGACATTATGAGCTCCTCTGTACATATGGTTCCGGACATTGTGCTGCTTTGAATGCTGAACTCAAACGCTTATACTTGGCCATACACAACATTGTAGTTGCTGGACTAACCCATATATGCATCTACAGCAGTTGTAGCCATTGATGACGCACGCCAGCTAGCCACCTATTAATTGTACATAGAACGTACCGGACTTAGAGATTTTATGACTAGCTGTGACGTAGTGGGAGTCAAGACCAAAAGTAATAATATTTGGGAAGCTTACAGCACTGGCCATTGAAGCAGCTCGTATAATTACAGAAATTACAAAAGTAATTGAAGTTCATGGAATGAACGTCATATAGTGTTGTTGGCCAGTCAAATGACCTCACGGGTCATTGTTTGGACATGATTTGGCGAAAATTCGCGAAAGTGTTTTTAACTTGGCTTCGGTAAGTTTTCATGTATTAAATTTTAAATTTAAGGTCAGCAGTGTGCTTTATATGTTCGTGGTGTGGCTATGAAATAAAAGGAGAAAACAACTACACAAATAAAAAAAAATACAAATACTGAGCGCAGAGAACGGATGAGAGCACAATTTGAAAAACATCATCAGTTATTCCATGCAGCTTATTAGGTCAAAGAGGTGCTGTGGATGATGTATCAGAGCGTACTATTATAGAGATGCCTGCTGCTAATGGAACCGGCCTTCTTAAATTAATACACAATCACGAGTATACCGAACTCCCGGAGCTATAAGCACCTATATTTTCTTCTATGGCATTCAAGTATTAATCACCGTCTTAAAAAAATTTTTTTTAACATTTGCCAAAGTTTTCTCCTAAATTTCGTACAAAAATACTAATTATATAATTGTTTTCAAATACAGTTAAAATGTTAAACAATAGTTTTTATACCGGACAACAAATTTATTGCCAACAAATTTCTCCTGCGAAGTACATAATTTGGTTTTTTTACAAGAACTTTCAGATAAGCAACATATTTTTATATATTTTAAAATATAATAAAAATTTATTTAATAATTTTTATTGTAAAAAATTATCTTTGTTAAAAAAATTAAGAATTAAGAAATAAACTATTATTAAAACCAAACTGCAATAATTTAATACTATTCAGAGGGCCCTTCCGTACAAATTTGTCATGAAATCACATTAAAAAAACGAAGAATTAAAAAATCATTTCATATCAAAATATTCTTCATTATTCTAACTACCAATTCCCCAAATTTCATGAAAGTATCTTAAAAGAAACTTCATATAAATATATCCAGTTATTTACAAGTTATGTCAATTTGAATGATTAATACTACTTCTGGAAGCAAAATTAAATTCAACGAAATTGTAAGCAACGCCCAACAGCAATAAAGTCAATATTAGTTGCTTATAAGTTATATGAGTTCGTGGCGTAGTTATGAGAGTGCCTGGTTTCAAGTCGGAAGAACGTGTGTGTTCAAATCCCACTCCAAAAGTAAGTGTAGGGTAACTTGAAATAAGTTTTTAATTACATTACATACGAAATCCAATATACCAACAATTAAATAATAAAAATAAACAAAAACAGGTTCTGTGAACAGGGTGAATGAGAGAGGGAGGGGGGAGTTTTTAGTTAGAGCAGAGCGAGCGGCGCGCCGCGCAGCAGGGTTACAATCAAAAACCAACCACCACCACACATTAAAAAAAACCACACGTGCCTTGTAGAGCGAAAGGCAATAACAAAATATTAATAAGATCGCTTTTTAGGTGGGTGGTGGGTTGTTTTTTTCATCTTTACAAATAAAAATGTGCTGTGCTTTTTAGCCAGCAAGCATAGTTGTGTGTGTGATTTTTCGTATTTACAAATAAAAATGTGAATAGATCTGTGCTTTTTATCCAGCAACGGCAGCATATGTCCCTATATACATAAATTAATGCTGACTATATATAATATCGCAACTCTATTTGTTATATGCTCTTCAATAACGAGATGGGAGGCATGTATTGGTTATTTCGACCACCAGGTGAACCTTTATTTAGCAGATGATGCTATATAAGCTTTAGAATGGCTACAGGCGCGCCTAAACATATGAACGTTGATATCTATGCATAAAGTATTAATATATTACAATTATAGTTAAAATAGTTTATAAATGAAGAAATTTTATTAAAAACCAATATTTTTATGAATTTTGTTGAAAGAAAAATAATTTTTTTGCCTTTGTAAACCGTGCACACACGTGTTTTTTCGTTTATAAATTAAAATTCTATGGCATGGGTGTTTTTTTTTCTGCTTTCCCGTTTTCGTCGTGTTTTTTTAACCCCCCTAAACGTTAAAAACAGTTTTTTTAATTTAATCTCTCAACCAACTTTTTTTGTTTGTGTTTATTTTTTTTCAGGATGTTTTTCATCTTCCTTGTTATTTGAAATTATTGATGATAATCATGACAAAAAGCCAGATTTGAACACGCATCCTACAAGATTACAAACTAGACACTCTCCCACTACGCCACAAACTTAATTGATGAACATACAGCTTGTCTTAGTTTTATTGCTCTTTGGCTAACTACCAGTGGTGCTTTTACTAAAATCAGTGCTGCCGTACGTTCCACGACTCCACTAGAGGTCATATTCCTATTGATATTATGCTGGACATGAAGTGCTTATGTAGATAGCCAATGTCAACGACCTACCGATCTTTCAGATAAGTTCCTTTGCAATAATTAAAGCCTTTGTATTTTTAATCAATTCAATGAGAATATAAATTACATTTTAATGTTAATTAAATTATAAAATACACAAGTGTTTCTTTATCCGAATTTATGTGTATTTTTCATTAAATCCTTGCTCTGCATACTAGCATCTCAATTTACATTGTGTTGAATTTATTATTTATTTAAATAAAACATCAGCATCCATTAGGATGAATTTTTCATTTAAGTTCCCGCAAAACTGTAAACTTTGTATATTGATATACCTTATCTTCTGTGGAGCGACAAATATAGAATTATAAAATGTTCTGGATCTAAATCAATTTCGATGGGCAACTCATCGCAGTCTCTCCAAATATTTAATACTTGGTGCGATTGCATCACCTAATGTAAAGACAATAGTTAAATATTACTAAAATTCCAATCATTCCACTTATTTCTTACATCCACTTGCCTTAAATCATGTTGTTATATGGACTTCCAAATGCGATATATGTATTTCCGCATAACTACTTTCAGACTCGGAAACTTCTTGTGCCATTTTCATCCATTCCTTGGCGGCAATATTCCTTAGCAGTAACTTTGTTAAGCAACATCAAATTCTCTTCATTTGGCAAAGCATCTGAGTATGTAGTGACCGTAAATTCAGAAACAAAGTCGTGAATACTCACTTTTCACTAGATAAACGTTGTAGCTTTTCATTAGTTTTTTGTAATGTCTCAGTTATAATAGATATTTGGCTGTCAGTTAATTGTGGAGGGGAAGCTGCAGAAGCATTATATGAAAATTTTTATCCAGCAATCTGACGTTGACCTCACGTTCCATTTATACTTGCATGTCAGCTTCATCAGCCATTGGATTGTCAATTTCCACTTGAGTTCCTGTATTAATAGTACCCGTCATTTCTTGCTCCGATTTACCCAAAACACATCGCCAATTTCGGCAGCTCGATTATCTTTTATTTCTGTAATTTTACTTATAACGCGACCTAATTCTTTTTCAACTGCAACCACAGCCATTATTGATGAATCAATTGTGACATTTAAGTTCCCGTATATGATCTAATTTTATTTCAGCGTCTTAATTTTTTCAACTACTCTACAATTGTTTGTATTTGTGATATTTTTATATTAGTTTGCTTTTATATTTGTTTACATATGCCACAGAACATAACATACGCCTTTAAATTTATTTTTAAATTGTAGTACTTTGTTCTAAAAAAAACCTCAAATTCCTTTCCTTTAAAAACAAGTATGAAGATTTTTCAAGCCAATGATTTTGTTTTTGTTAAAATCAGTGCTACCGAACAAAATTATATTTTGTCAGTCTTAGATAGTTATGAAGAATCTGGCAACATTATTTACCTCCACCACTTCACCAGAGATCATATTCCCATTGATATCATTGCTATTCTATGGATATCACGTCGGACATAGAAAGTGCCACGCTCTGTGGTTCTTGTATATTTAGATCTTTCAGATTCTGTTCTTCTGCACAACTGCAGGATGGTGAGGTAGTAACCACATTCAAGTCTTGATTTTATTGCTCTTAGGAAATTACAATTGTCTTAAATTTCTTTCTGCTTAAACAAAGCGAGCACCATTAAGTGTGTTTTGCTATAAATGTGTATAGAGGTAAATAATCATTGCCCGCATTTTTCAAAACGCTATAACTCGTGAACCGCTGAATAAATAAATTCTTCAGCATATTAAAACTTAGAAGTTTGGCTAACAGATAAATTTCGAAATGCCTACAACATGGTTTCGCATATCTAAATAAGCAGTGAGTACCTCGCAGCGTCATATATCCTGCTAATTTAATGCAGTTCATCCAAGTAGCTTGCAAGCTACTTTCTTCTTTCATTTCAAAACACAAATATTGTAAATCTGTAACACGTTTTTTATTGGTCTATATTTTATTAAAAACATTTTTATTATTATTTGTTTTGTTGTTGTAATCATTATATACTTTACGTTTGGTTTTTGGATTTGTTTTTTTTTTGTTAAATATATAAATAACATGACGATTTGAAAACAGAAATTAAATAAGTGTACTCTTTTTCTTATTTTGTTAAATGTAGTAGAAAGTGTTTGTTGTTGTTGATCTTGTTGTTATTTTTGGATTTTTGTTGTTATAAAAGCAATATTACAATAACTGTGGTAGTAGAATTGGCTCCTATAATAAATATTTTACAACTGATACCACTTTTTATCTTTATATTTAAGCATTAAGTTATGCGCCGTACCGCTAAAATCTTGAGCTTGATTTGCCATGCGCTCGGCACGCTCCTCTAACAAATTTAATTTTTCGCCACGTTCCATTGCCAATTGATGGGCACGACTAATTTCGGACGCAGCAGTTGAAGTTCTTTGATTTAACTGATCTAAAGTAGGGCCCGGAATGTGTTTTGCAATAGAACGATTTGCTTTCCCGCTTTGTTCTCCAACTTTGAAAATTTTGGGTAATATTTGATATTATATATAATTTATAAAATATATGTACGTTTGTAAGACTTACATAATTCTTCTCTGTCCAAATTTTTGGCACCGCCGCCAAATAAACCCTTAAAAAAGCTTTCCTTCGGCTGTTCTGGCATCTCTTGGACCGTGTACAAGTTCCCCATCATTTCCAATATAAATTGACTAAATAAAATAGAGTTTTTAAACGACAATTTAAAATAAATAAAATATAACACAATAAAACATAATAAATAAATCATAATGAAAATTTTCAATGGAAACTGTGTTGCTAAAGATGTGAATAAGGTCGTGTGATCTTGCACTGTTGCCAAATCGGATCATTTCCCCATGATTTCTTAAAGGCTTTGTCAGTGCAAGAATGTTTTTTTTTTAACTCTATTTATTGAATATATAACTCGAATGTTCATCCGGTTCAGAATAAATTTTATAGCATTAGGATCGGTCAGTTGTCGAAATTTACATGATATTTTTAAAAAGTAAATGCAATGAATTGTTCTTTTACACGAAGATATATTTTCATATTCTCAAATATGAAAAAGCGAAATTGTTTTATTTGATGTGACTAGCAGCGCTGTTTCGTGTGGATTATAAGCCGGTAGTATCAACGACGACGAAGGCAGATATGTTACTGTGAATAGCGCGCGCTACCGATCGAGGACTTGGCTGACAAATGGGAAGACGGTGCCACATGTCACACAGTACTTAAACTATAACCCAATTGAGAGGCAGGTGAGGTAAAACGTTTACTACACGTTTGGGGTTGATAAATTTTGTGGGGTTCTGTTAAGGCTCAACTCTACAGGAAGACACCCGCAACGGTGGACACACTAAAAGGCAATATTACAGAATTTCATTGTGAGGTATTGACCCATATGAGCCATTTGAGATGTAGCCACGGTTAACATTTACCTGAAAGAATCTTTAAACATTGAATTATATATGTAGATCGTTCTTATCGATTCATAGAGAGATCATATACTTCTTCAAACATTATGTGTGCGTGTTATTTTTTTTATATTCTTTTTTGTCAAATTCAAAAGTTAATTACTTCTGAAAGACTGTTACTATTATCTAGGATATAGAAAGATACTATTACATATCGTCCATTGTTGAAGAAAAGAAGTATTCTATTGTCTTGAAGTGACATCGGCAAATAGTTACAGAATAAGAAGGAATATTTTTATAAAATGTAATTCGAAAAAACATCCCACAACAACTTTGAATGGAACACGCTCCACAAGAACAGTTATTGTTAAACTTGTCACAGGTTTTGCCTTCTACTCGAAATAATTTTTATTTCATCGGACTATTATGAAGAATTGGGGCGTTGATATAATGTCATGGCAGACAGATGTTTACTTACCAAAATTCTGACGATATTGTAAACTTTTGTATTTCGGTGGGTGATGCCATGTACAAACCATGACCTTTATGACTAAAGCAAAATATTTTTGATATTCTAGGGATAAAAAAGAAAATTATTGTTTAGATTTAAGCAAATTGTATTAAGTGATTTAAATGGAAAATACATACTGAGTTATATCTTCATGAACAATGATTTGCTGACCCCATATGGAAAGCATTGGATCCACAATTCCCTGTTTGCATTTGGTTTGAAAACTGTTGAAAAATAATAAAATATTCTCATTCTATTTATTCATTGAAAATGAGGGCGAATTAAAATCTGGTTTAATTTCAATGCAAGGAAAATTATTTAAATTAAAATCAAGCCCTAACAGAAAAAATTAAAATACTAATGAAAATTGTAGGTGGAAAATTTGACATTTATTATAATTAACAGATTTTTAGTGAAATTGACATTTTATAGACATACTGACGTATTCAAAGACATACACTATAATTCGTTCTAAGCGTTTTTTATAATTCGTTTTTTTCGAGGTTTTTGTAGGAAGCATTTTGCCACTTTTTAGTTAAGCATATCAGTTTCTAGTAAATTCATATTTTCCAAAAGACAGAATGTTGGCAATTTTTATTTAAAAATAGAATTTTTTTTGGAAAAGAAAATGACACAAATATCTTTACTTGCTGACACTGTTAACATTTCCTTAAAAAAAAGAGGCATTATTTCAAAAATATTTAAAAGAAAAAAAAAAAGAAATTATAAAACAACCAGAAATATTTACAATCGATTCACCACCTATTATTTTCGAACAACGATGTAGTAGTAGTTTATGATGCATTGAAACGTAACCAGGCAAACAAATACATTTTACGTTTATCGTTATATTAAATATTTTAATTTGTACATACCTTAAGTTCATAATTGGTAAGAATTCAGTATCCAATAACAGCTTTAGACTAGGAAGACTATGAACCATTAAATGGCCATTCGAAAGATAGGTTGCTAAGCACGTTCCACCTAAAATGTTATAGAAAAACATACATTTATTATATGTACTTATAATATAACTTCAAGTTGCCTTTATAATTTTAATAATATTGCAAAATTGTTTTACTAAGATATAGCCACATTGTGGGGAAAAATTTGACGAAATATATTAAATATTTCTTACTCGTGCTCTGACAAACAACAAAACATCTGATATTGAGAACTATTTACAATAACGTACATCTGTTTCTGCAACAAATACATTCCAACTCATATCTGATACATCCCAATAAATCAACTCTTTGATTTTTAATAAATTGCAAAAAAAAAAAATATTTATATTAATAAAAATATTATATTATTTGCTTAGGTCTTAAACTTAGTCGGCTTTTAAAATTTGGCTAACAATATCAACATAAGGAATTAGTTTTCGTAAATAAATAATTATTAACAAGACTTTCACAATAGTTTTCACAACAAGTTTATAAGCTTAAGGCTCATAATAGTGAACTTTTTATAAAGTACTACTTTTTTAATAAACTAATTTTTTGACATATTGTCATTGTACTATTATAATATGAAATTTATTTGTTGGGTGGTTAAGCAATGTCTATATGCATTTCATTGGCGCTTCTTACCAAATCGTCAGTAGACTTCAACCACAGTTTTGCAAAGTTTCAAACTTCTCAACTTATTAATATCATATCGAATAAAAGTTGTTTGTTGGGTTTGGTTTGTATAAGTTTCATAGCCTGCTACACTTATTATAATGTGATTTTTTGAAATCGTTTGCTTAACCACCCAACAAATAAATTTCATATTATAGTACTACTATTTTATTTTTAATTTTTGATTTACCTTCATATTATTAAACAGTTGCTAATTGTTTTGTAATTTAATATATTAAAGAATTCATTTTCTATTTCTTTATAGTTGTATAGTAAAAGTACAACTACAACTGTCATATTTACAATATATCTAATTTGCTTATTATCATTATATACTAATTGATAGATTGCAATAAAATAATTTCACAAAAAAAAAACCTTCATATTAATTCAACATTGTTTTATTGAAGTTTTGTTCTCTTCTT
The DNA here is from genome assembly GCA_963675445.1 of Linnaemya vulpina. Lineage (NCBI taxonomy): Eukaryota > Metazoa > Arthropoda > Insecta > Diptera > Tachinidae > Linnaemya > Linnaemya vulpina. Next base: position 61,850,249 of record OY776280.1, on the reverse strand, counting down.
CAACATTTTGATTGTATTTGTCTTGTAATGAAATATTAATATATTCACACACAGCATTCTTGTTTGCACATACACATGCAAAGATTGTGCTGAACTTACCTTTCATTGTGATAGTTTCTGCTTTAACTGCATAATCCATTTCAGATAATTGAATGCGATTTATACAACATTGATTTGCAATGTCGTATACTTTGGTTTGTTTTTCGCTTGCAATAATCACGTACTGTCTGTCGGCAATAGTATCGAGCCCAGTGCTGACACTTCCACTAATACCGCTACTGCTGGCGCTGGTACTGACATTACCACCAGATATATTTGATATTGTATTGGCAGTTGTTGGTGTAAATGTAGGACTCGTTCGACTGCTACTTTTTGTGGGCGTTCCTTTGGTTATTTTCAAATGTATAATAAATAAAAATTTTAGTTTTTAAAGGAAATTCATATAAACGGGTTGTACATACGATCTTTTTTGGCGTCCCTACTATCGTCTCGCCACGGTTCATACGAAAATGGTATTATTGTGCCAAAAGCATCTAAAAATGACATTGATGTGATTGAACCCTTAAGTCGCAATATGGGACCACCTGAAAGATGTAATTGAAATTTGTTTTTGTTGCAAGTTTAACATATAATTCAAGGGACGAATTTCGATCGATACCGAATGAGGTAATTTGTTCCCAGATATTGTTTGTTGGTTTTGTTAAATTTATTTGTTATACAATTCATACATATAAAAATTTTGATCGATATCAAATGCCGTATTTTGCTGCCAAAAAATGTTTTGTTTTAGCTGCCAGAGAACTATCGATATTACTGTTTGGTACGGCTTACACGCTACCTGCAAGGAGGTAACGTTATGGTTAATTGCGAGCACTATCAACCCATACTGAGGGATTTTTTTATTTCTCTAAATTAACGGCATTTAGTTCTAACAAGACCGGAGAACAAACAATCGAATTATTGCAAGATTAGTTTGGTGACAACTTAATTCCCAAAGTGGCCCTGTATTAAATTCATTTCCATATTGGGAATTATTTTAATTTTTTGCTTTTATTTTCTATAAGCGCGTATTTTTTTATTGTATATTTTTCTTTCTTAGATAATTGTGGTGGCATACGCAGACTCAAAAGATTTGTTGTACTTGATCTATCTTTTGTGCTGAGTTTTTAGTTCTTAGTTAAACTCGGTTTAGTTAATCTGAAAACAGATTTGTGCGGCCCTTAGAAAGTTCTTATACACAATTTTGACGGAACAGCTCAGTTTTGCTTAAAATAATGGTTTTTAATGTGGCAACTAAAAAATATATGGAAAATGGTTGACCCTAAGTGTCAACTAACTGATCAAATATATAATATAAATCAATTTTTTCCGAATTCGATCTTATGAATGGATTAACCGATTTTCGCTCGGCTTACGGTGATCAAGAGCTGTAGAGTCGAAGCCGTTTGCAAGTCATTCTAAACATAAAACACTTTGAAAAGTTATTTTTTCTAATTTTTTTTAGATATCTTGAAATCTACCGATTTGAATTGCAGGATTTCGCAGGAAATCTAAGTGCAGGAACATTTTTCAGAGCGCTACCATTTTCGTTTGATTCGGTTCAGTCGTTCACAAGTTATATGTGGGTCATACACTTCTTTGGATGTTTTTGGCAATTAAAAAGCCGACACTTTGAGGTATTGAAAAAATTAATGAAAACAAATTAAAAATGTAAAGAGAAAATGTACTTAAGCTAAATTTTCGTCTGCTGTATTTCAATAACGATACTTGACACGACTTTAATTTTTCCGAAAGATAGTTCAGATTATCGTAAATAATAGATTGTTACCAAAAAAGCTTTTTTTGGCGGTTATGACTGAATATATATAATATGCACATCTAATAAAAATGACGATTAAAGAAATTTTTTTTCTACGAAATAAATGCATCATCGCAATTTAATGCTGTACTGAAGAAATTGCAACACCAGCTTCGTAATCTTTGATTTTTTGGAGTTTTTTGTCGCTCCTGTAAAATTTTGAAATATGTTGTTACGCCCTTTTGCATTTCAGGTAACGATATATAATTGTTATATTGATATAAATATATATATTACAATGAGCAGAGTATAGAAATGATACGCATGCGCAGACTGTGCGCTGATTTCATATTTCGCTAGCTCTTGTACCGATTATATGTATTTCGATTTCCAAGAAATTTGATCGAAATGTCCAAAATCCGAGAAGTTTTGGGAAGCTTCTGCGAGAAAAATTAGGCAAATCCACCAAGTCAGAGATTCCCTTCCACTTCTTGATAATTCGATTGACAAAGTTTAAAGTAAATCTGTTTAAAAAGTGGATTACAAACACACAAGGCGAAGCTAATAAGTCATTTCAACATTATTTCTGCCGCATATTGTTATTTTAAGTTCTCGTGCAGCAAAAAACCCCAATATTACATACCATTGATGGTAACCAAGACAGGTTGTGATTTGCGGACTTCTCTTTCGGGCATGCTAACCACTAGAGTTAGTATTGAACCAAAACTGGTACCGATCCATAGTGTAGGTATAACGGACAATAGATCTGTAATATAATAATTTTTTTTTAACATTAAACGTTCATAGATTTATGAATAGAAATATTGATCTCTTACCACTTCTTTTAGCAAAAGTTTCAATAAAAGCTAAACATGTAACTGATTCTGCGGAAGACATGTCTATACTTGACATAGACGATGATCTCGATCTGGAGAATGATCCATCCACTTTGTCTGTAAGTATTTTAATAATTTCCATTAGAAATGTATCTTGTAAGTTCAGAAAGATTTATGTATGGTAATTTTATGCTTTCCTTTATTTTATTATTATTATTTATTTTTTTTTTTTCATAATAGATCGAATTTGTGTGACGTGAAATATAAGAGACGAATAGTTAGTTACGAGTATATGTATGTGATAGTTAATTAAATGCATAGAAATATAGTATGTGTGGGTGTGTGTGTGTTTGTGTTATTTAGGAAATTTCAGACGAGGAATATTTGCTGTAAAAATAGCACTAGTTGTTGAAGTAAATATATTTTTGGGGTAAAACGAAATGTGTAATGGCGGGGGGAGTTGGTTGTTCTCTTTGGTGAAATCATGGAAATGAAATAAATGCTGAGAATGTGTGGTGTAACTACATCAGTATTATTATTGTTGTTATCATTATTTTTTTGTTTTATTAGTTAAAGCTTACAACTATTTATTAACTAAAAGTGTACAATGCAATACAAGCAGACGACATATTAATTGAAAACCATCATCATTTGGGATTGTCAATGTCAAATTGCAGACTCGTTATAACTTTTTTATTTCAATATATTGTAATTTTTTTTTATTATATTGCGGTGGTCAACTTAAATTATTGGGGCCATAAAATTCAACATACATACACAGCACGTACACACATTAACACAAGTAGTATACGAATACAAGTGTGGCTTTATTGATTTTGTGTTCAAATGAAATGAATTTTATTTAAGTAAAATATATATAAAAAAAAAAACATAAATAAATATGTATTTTCATAGAAGTACATTTACATCTCACTTCAATCCATAATTTAGTTTCTCATATAAGAATTTAATGAATTTCCCTTAAATATATTCATGCCAAACGATAAATCCACCGATCATGAATGATTTTTTCCCTTTGTTTTTGCTAAGGGACAGAACAGAACATGCAAGTAGTTCTTATTATAATTCGAATACATATTTTAAGGACAAGTTCCGTTAATAGGAACTATTTTATTAGATAGAAATCAAATAGTGCAGTAAACTACTGATGCAATCAAACTCCAACATTAAATATTTATTTGTTTTTTTAAACTTTTCTCTAACATATTTGACACGCGAAGAGTTTTGAAGATATTTTTTTTATTTTAATTTTTTTTCTATATCTATATCGCTGAAAATTTATAGAGTGAAAAAGTAGATTTTTCCCTTCGGGGAGGGGTAGTAAAAATTTCATCGAAACTGAGAATCCACTTGTCATTCACAATAGGGGTGAGTGAGTCTATTTGCACTGAATAAAATTGCAAACCTGCTTTATTTATCCACATAATTTTACTGATCGCAATTGGAATGCCAAAATGAAACAAACGTAAACGTTTGTTGCTCACATTTCTTTTTGCTCGCTCGAAATTGCAAATCGGAACTATTTTTATCGTGAATATTAAAATTCTTAAGAAATAAATCTTGTACTTAATTGCTAATCAATGTAAATGTTAATCTATCTGTAAAAATATAATCTATTAGTGTAAATGTTAATCTATGTTATTCTAAATTTGTTATATTTCAAATTTAATTTCTATTTTATAGGCTTAAAAGTCGTAATATCAAATTCAGAGAGACCTGATCAATCAATTTAAATATTCGATTTAAACAGCAAAGCAGAATAACTGTATTTTCATCATCCCTGCCCACTTTTATTTATTATTTATCGCCTCCTATTTGGTGGCCTTATTTACGAAAAACGAGTATACGAGAGCTGTATTGATACTAAACAGATAGTAACATAAAATAAGCGGCATGTTTTAGAAAAGAATATAAAAAAATGCGTTTGGAATTTCATATTGAAAACCATTTTATTGTTGTTTCAATAAAATTTGCAAAAGATTATTTTTGTATTTTATTCGACCTTGTTTTTTTTTTACTTAAATTCTTGTTATAACAATAACTTAGGTTTTCAAAAGATATTTATATATAAATAAGTTTCAAAAACTTTTGTATAATAAAATTATATTTTACTCATATTGTATTTGAGATATTTGCCATTACAATTAAATTACTATACAATATATTGTAATTAAAATATGTCAATTACAGTTGCCACAAGTAAAATATGCGTGTATGAGATGTCAAAAGTTTCTGTCATGGAATCAGTTTTTATTGTTTTGAAGTTTTTTTGTTTGTCAACAGAACAATGAAGTGAAAATATTATTGAGAAGTATTATTTATAAAAAAAAAGAATTAATAATGATAAGAAAATGACTTAAATACGCCACAAGGTTAATCTGACGTATCATTGTATTATTGTAAATAAAAAACCTTACGTTTCTAAAGTAAAATATGTCTATTAAAACAAATGCAGCCACTAAAGAGTATTATTTAATAAATAAAACTGAGACTACCACTAAAGTCAGCGGGGAGCAAAAAAAAATAAGTACATTAAGGGGACTGCAAAATGGATGTAAACGAAACTGTAGATGAAGTCGATAGATAAGTAGCGCAGTAGTAAACATTTTTAACTCCTTTCAAATCTTCTCTTCAACAGTGTTTTTAGAATGTTTTTTATTTTTTGGATTCATAAAATCTTAGACATAAAATCGTCCGAATTAAAAAAAAAAAAAAAATCAACATACAAAAGTTATTTGTTATTACTAGAATTATATTTGTGATAAGTTTAATGCTTAAACAGCATTTACGGACTTGAATTCAGATAAAAAACACTGACAGATTAACAAAACCTTTAACCAAAACGACGGCAGGTACTTCAAAAATTTTCTCATATCTTTTTAATATATCTGCGGAGTCCTATCGTGAGCGGAAAAAGTAGAAGTTGATAAATAAAAATTTAAATTCTCTTTATTCTTTGAGCACGCCTCGATTTTGTTTGCCACTTTCTCTAAATTTATAATCGTGAAAGAGCTACCCGCGAATGACTTTCATTTCCCTGATCGTGAATGACTTTTCTCTTTAATTAATTCAACTTATTTTTGCGATTCGACTACTCTTACAACTCGAATATTACTCAAGAAAATCTATTTTAAGAACTAGATTTGTTGATAAGCCACAAACTGATAAACACTTCCTCCCACATTTCAAGTTGTTGTATTTAATTGTTTCTTTTCTCTTTTGTAGGGGTTTCCAAAAAATACCAAAATTATATTTCCAAAAAATACCAAAATTATTTCTCTTAACAAGTTAACAAGTGCAATACAACTATTGCCCCAACACTAATATAATATTTAAAGTTTTTCCTTTTCTTACTTTTCTTAAGAAAATTTTATAGGCGTATATTTTTGAAGAAAATTTTCTTTGATTCTTAATTTTCTGTTTTATATGCAGTGAGAACTGATACAGAGAAAAATTGCTCACAAGAGATTCGCGATAGCAGATTTCTCCACTTCTTATCCGCGATAGTGAGGAATGTATTTTGTCCCCAAGGCCACACTATTGTGGCTAATATGTAGGAAAAAAATATAAAACGTTATTATACTTAAATTACACAAAAAGCAAATACGTGGAAAGGTAAAAATTATTAAAAATCACAATGGACTTTGGGGACTTTTGTATGGAAATTTTCTTTTTCTTCTATTTTCGTTTGGAAATGACAACACGGCAATAATTTTTTCGTTTCACTGTGATCACTTTCAATATATAATTTTAGTATATTTTTTATATTCACACTTATTTCATAACTTTGCAAATGACTGTGGTAGCTACCCAAATCGCCAACCAATGCAATAAAAGTATTTTTGGACTTCCCCGAGTTAGAAAAATACAAAAAAAAATTAATAAAAGCTATTAAGTGAGCAATGAACTTTGCCCAATTACAGCTGGCCTTGGGCACACGAGTATCTTGTTGTGAATGCAGCTGCTAAAGAGAAGCACTTAGAGGCACTTGAAATTTATTTAACATGTAGAAACTAGAAATTAGATAATGTATTAACAGTAGTTTCCGAGCCTTAGGCAACTGGAGTTAAAATTGAAGGTCCAAGTGCTTGGAGAAATAGAACCCTTTTAATTCATCATAAAATATATAATTAAATATAAAATAAAAGTGTCAGCAGTTTTTATATTTTCCATTTTAGCTAATCAAAATGTCCAATTTTAAATAACAAACTAGCAATTATATAATAATTGCTCAAGCAATTATATACTATTTGACTTGAAATTTTGAAGTTAATGATATTCAAACGACTAAAAAAACAAGTACTCAAATCAGAATATTTCACTTTGATTTGATTGTAGCCGTTATTCCGAAATTTCAAAATACCAAAGGAAATTTTTTAATTGAAACAATGCGACGTTGAAACTATTTATAGCGCCAACTTAGTTGGTCACTTTATTTAGTTATGTACATTTGTATATAATGTTTGTATGTATGTATGTATGTATGTATGTATGTATGTATGCATGTATTTATGTGTGTATGTCTAACTGTGTGCATGTAATGCAATTTGGCCTTTGAGGTATATGTATGTTAATACATGTATATGAGTGTATGTATGTACATATGTAATGCTTAAATAATATACTACATATGTATGTAGGTATGTATATATGTATGCATGTATGTCCATGCTTATATATGTGTTTCACTTTGTTTTTAATTTATATGTATGAATTTCTTTTAATATAAACATGATTATAATTAAAGCAAGAAATTTACTTACGTTTTTTAAACAATTTATTACAAAATATTATGAAAAAAGTAAGTTTTCGCAAACGGACCTAAATGTAAATGTGTATGTGTTTATATATATATATATATATTGCAACAATAACAATATTAAATATTAAGTTCAATTAATAAATAGTTTAAATAGTTAATAAATGGTTTTGCCTTTGTTTTTGTTTGTTTCATTCATCAATTGTGATCATAGTGATTTTAGTTAGGAAACCTGATTAAACTATTTATATATTTTCAAAATTCTACAAATTATACAATTACATACATATTTTTTTATTTTTTTATTTCATTTATTTTTTTTTTGACATAAAGCCGAATTGAAATCAAACCGATTTTGAAGGTGTTCATTAAAAAAAATTCATACAAAATAAACAAAAATTCAAGTTTCAAAATTATTAAAATATATATAAAAAAAAAACTATTTCATACTGAAGCCGCAAGCCTAAATCGACTTCATTGGGGGATTAATTGGGTCTGCAAAACGAACATTAAAATAGGACAGTGCAGTCTGAACACGCAACTACACTACATTTTTATGATAAAACGAGGAAAAATGGTGAAACAAAAACACATGACGATATTTTTCCCGAGTCGTTTAGTCTATTTTACTGCACGATTTAAGCCTAATTACTACATGTACGAGTATAACAAAATTTTATTTACTACGGGGCTTGTCACAATGTATGATTATGTGAGTTTTAACTGAAAATTAACAGGTCGTATTTAATCAACGGTTGCTAAAAACACTTACTAGAAAGTACGCCTGCCCATATTCACCCCTGTTGTGAATAACAAGAGGAATTTCTGTTACCATGATCTTTGATTTTGGGATCACGAAAAACTCGCCGAGGACGAGATCTTGTGAATACGATATCTGAGGCATGATTAGTGTGGTTTTCGAAAACACAATACGGTTTTTAGTAAAAATTTAGCAATTTCGGAAAGATCTACGTTGCCATAAGTCTTATGGCCGAAATATCCATGAGCCAAGTGATATGTCAGCGGCTTTTAATAGTGATTCAATAATTATCCATAACAATTCTCTTTTCACTTTCTCAACATTTTCATCGGTTATTGAATAGTTTGTAGCAATTTTCTGAGTCAGAGTACATTAAAAGTATGCCACCGTCAACATTTCAAGTACTTTTAAGCGAATCGGAGGGATTTTTCTTTCGAATTGAATTACTTAATAAGCCCTCTGGTTTAATGTAGCAGGTATGTGACAAAATAGGCTAAGAGACTTGAATATCTCGGAAGGATTTCAAAAGTTCAATGTAGAATTGCAAATTCATCAAAGGAACAAAAGATGCCGTAGGTAAGCCCGATAAGGGGCGTGTCAATAAATTTTTTTTTTCCAGTTTCAGAGATTTTATTGGCACATCTTTTATTCTAGCGGGTAACTGTCACAAGTTCTTTGTCGGCTCATCTTTACCTACAACTTATGTCCGATGCTATACTTCTGATTGTCATATAATTTAAATTTAAGTTCTATTTAAATACACTTAGTGTATCTTTTTATTCGGCAGTTATAGAGTTAAAAAGCATTAAGTTGACAACACTGTATATATAGATTGCTTTTTGCCGTTGAGCAATTAAGTTAATAATAAAATGTTTCAAACTTTTAATGAGCAGATTTTAATCTCTTCAGATTTTTTGGGAACTTTTATATTACGAAATGTTTTCTTTATTATAATTGTTGATTTCAGTTAACAACACTCAACTTTTTTAACAAAATTTTAAACTATTTATAGAGGAATTGAAGGATCTAGTCAAGAACTGACTTAGTAGTCAATTGGTAATATATAATCATCAATTTATATATATCTACAACTTAGTGTAACTTTTTATTCCGCATTTATAGAGTTAAAAAGCATTAAGTTGACAACACTGTATATATAGATTGCTTTTTCCCGTTGAGCAATTAAGTTAATAATAAAATGCTTCAAACTTTTTATGAACAACTTTTAGTCTCTTCAGATTTTTTGGAAACTCTTATATTTACGAAAATTTATATATACGAAAAATTTATATTTACTTTATTATAACTGATGGTTTCGGAAAACATAATACTGCATGATATGACCATATTTTTATGAATATTTCGGACTACTAAATTAATAGTAAAATTAAATAATCACCAATTTATATATCTACAACTACAAAACTGACGATTATTTAAGGAATTTATAAAAAAATTGTTTTATACATGTGCCGTGTATGTGAAACAACCGAACACAATTATTAGGCGACTTAAAAAAAAAGAAATAATAATAATATTATATTATTATTGGATGCAAAGCTGAAAGTCCATAACACGCAGTTGTGCGTTTCATAATTTAAATGCTTTTCTAAGTTCAAGTTGAAAATTTTCTATATTTTGAATACAAAAATAGAGAAGTCACATAAACACTAATTGCGCTTTGTTGCGAGACGCTTACAATGCCTTAAGGCGTGAAGCGCATTCTATCCATTTTCAGTTAAACATCATGACGTTTTTCTTTTTCATTGGCGAAATTACTATCACAATTCTCCTTCTTTTTTACTGTTTCTCTTTGCATACGTTTTTGTTCTTTTCACTACGTGTTATTCGTTTTCAACTTAAAAAAAAACTGTTAAGCCCATAAAAAATGATGTTATTACAGCCAACTTAAGACCGTTTCTGAATTGGTCTTAAGAAGGTTTTATAAAATGCAACCGTGTTTTTGCCTATTTTCGTCTATGCCAAGTTGAGTGCTGTCAATTTCTTTATTGGAAACATCTGATAATTCGTGAAGAATGCACAAAAACATCAACTGCATTTCATATAAGAGTTTGCATGTTTTCCGAAGTATTTGTTTGAAATATATTAAACAATTCCTAATTTAAACTGCAATTTAAATTCTTATATATTTTTATACCAACAAATATAGCTGCAGTACAGTGTGTTCATTAAGTATTATAAAATGTAGAGGGAAATACTACAACAAATACACAAATTTTGTATAATAGATTTGATTTATTGCAATTAAATTTAGTGTTTATGGTTTCGACGCCAAAACCAAACTTTAAATTTCAGTGTGAAAACACTATAAACAACAATATTGAAAACGTTTTTATTTTAACCAGCTCACAACGCAATGAGACACAGTGTGCGGTGTAGTATGAATAATACTAGTTCTTGGTGTATTGAAATACTACGTATACGTAACAGTTTAATAAAAAATAATAAGCAGGCCACCCGCTCACAATATAATTATGCAAGTTTTCTTGTGGTACAATCATATAGCGATTATGAATGGCACAATAATATTAATAACATTAATAAATAAATATATTATATTGGGAATAACCAAACGACTTTGAAAACTTAGAATCTTCAAGCAATAATTTATATATGCTCTTTCTGTATATGGATGCATACATGAACACAACATTAGGGCGGCGCTTCATTGTAAGAAAATAATAGAAATATATTCATATTCTTAGTTTTTATATTATAATATATGCGACTCGTCTAAATATATACTCGTATGTATGCGAAATTTTAAATCGACTGAAAGAACACGATAAGTGGAAAAGTATTATTTTCCATATGCTTGATAAATCATATGAATATGAGAATCATATTGTTTGTCTTTCTCATATAAATTCCGTAAATTTTATATGAAACACGTTTTTACAGTCAATATAATCGACAATGAGGTTTAAAGAATGTTCTTTAATCCAAGAATATCGACAAGCAATTCAATATAAATATTTTGTAACAATTATTTATTGAAACATATATCCTGCTTCGCCGAATCGTTTGATTGATTATAAATTGTTTCGTTTCATTAAAAGCCCACTTTAACTAATTAAATTGAATTAACTTACATTTTTAATACTCTGTTTTTTTATCTAAAGAAATCGCCATGAAGGTAAATGTAATAAGTTACACATATATTTACATACATGTAGTAGGGGCATTCACGATGGGTAGTTAAACTGTGCATACGATGCAAAAGTTTGCAAAAACTCCCTGGAATATACTTGATATGAATATTATTTCAAGCGCCATATTGTCATTGAGAGCACTGCTTATTAAAACATTTAAAATCACTATTTCTTAGTATTTTTTTTAATATTTAGCATAAAATAAATAAATACAAAATGCCAGTGCTACGACAGATAACGTTGTGTTCTGTTGCTATAAATTTTGGCTTGGGTCTTGACTTTTCACAAACAACAATTGCTTTGGGTGTTGTAATTATGATGAAATGAAATATAAGGTGGGAGAGTTTCAATATGTTTTGTTTCTCTAATTTTTAACGCGGACCGTGACTTTACACAAATGACAATTACTTTTTGTTGTTGTTATGTTTTAATTGTTGTGGTAGCACTGACACCTTTTATTTACATATTTCACCATTTTTCATATACGAACATAAACAGTTGGCAGCAGTGGTTGGTAATGCCACCTATTTCACATGCTATTGAACGTATTTTTTAGTGCAAATTATATTTTTTTACGTCAATATGCTATAGTTAGCAACATGTAAATTTTCACAACGACCATCGTGGAAACAGTTATTTTTTGGGGATATTCACATAAGTACTCCCACGGGCCACCCTATTGTAATTAATGTAATGTAATTAATGTATGAGTGTCAGTATTATGCAGATGCAAGTGGCATGTTTACAGGCCTATTTAGTGGCAAGTTAGTGACTGTTAAATTCTCAATATCTATATTGTTGGGTTAAAACAAATTTGTTATTGCAGTTGTACTCCTCCAGGTTGCGATGGACAAAAATTAATTTTTAGAGATGATATTATTTTAGCAAATAGTGCTTGAGATGTTGCGCACCTGTATCGCCTATGTAAATACCAGCTGCCTGTGTGTCGGCGTTGTTGTCAAATGATATTGACGATGTAGATGCCTGTTCTGTAAATGATACTTTGCCAATATTAGCACCACTTCCAGTGCCAGCACTACCGCTAACGTTACCACCACCACCACCACCAGCAGCAGTGCCACTAGAACCAGCACCTGCGCCGATTAAATACTCATCTGTAGACGAATTAGCCTCTGAGCGAAGATGATTGTTGGGACTACCTGAAACAACTATTTTGTTACCCCCGCTGCTGCATGCACTGGCTACAGGTGCTGTGCTTGATCCGTTTATCTGGGTTAAATATCGAATCAGAACAAACAAAACAAACAAACAGATGGACATATGACAGTAAAATGAGAAATCATCATTATATTGCAATTCATGTATTATATAAGTTTTTTTTTGTACGTGCATAAATATACATATGTGTGTATGTATATGAATGCTTTCTTTTGTATGCATGTGTTTGGTTTGTAACAAATATTGCACACACATACACAGAGACACAAAATAAAACGCACACTTATACAGAATATCAAAGTGAACATTTAAAATAAATACACGTTTTAAAAGCCAAACAGAAAAATATAAATTAATTTTTAAATAACAAAACAACTTAAATAAAAATAAAAGTGCAGCAGCATAATTCGAATTCATATCTTAACCCTTTCACTACCGCCTGAATGAAAACGCAAGAAATATATTTAGTGGATTTGCAATAATTCATTACTTATCTTAACCTCTCTTTAACCACATAACTGAAAGTCAAACGAGATATTTATTCTAAATATTGTTGGTAGTGCAAGGGTTAAATATAAACTATATTCAACGGCTAAAAGCAGCCAATTTTTAGGTACATTTCGAAAGTGGACTAAAACAATTTTATCACATGAATACTAAGAAGAAAAAGACACTAAGGATTCAAGGACGAGTTCCACTATCCAGGGATGGATAGCTTGAGAAGACAATAGAAATGAAAAGCAGTCAGGTTTTTATAAAAATTTTTAACTATAATCAAACGTCTGGTAGTCATAAACCGCTAAAATGTCTGGTTTACAATAATACATCAAAGTATTCCGGGAAAACACTCGGAGGCCAATTGTAATGGCTAATGGACTACACCCTACCGATTTCTACGATGTACTGGTATACCCGCCCTGAGACTAGTGTCTGGGAAGGCATTCCACTGACTCCTCTTCGTCGAATCAGCTCCTACAACCACGGATATCGTGGAGAAAGTCTAAACAATTCGTCGTATATCCACAGTGCTCCGTGATGACTTCGACTAGGAGTGCTATCGAATTCTTTGCCTCCGTAATGATATAAATTTCCGCCTGGAAAACTTTTGAGGTTTTTTTTCGGAAAATACCCCCGAAGCAATGCCAGTATCCATTTTCGATCCATTACGAGTTGCTTCCACCCTTTCCTACCAGAAAACCAAACTGAGTTTGCCTGACCAGGGCCTACATTCCTATTTATTTCTTTTCTGTTTGCGTTTTACTTTAGTTTTTAAAAAATGTAACGACCCTAAACATGCTTCCATACTCTGCATTGCTTGAATACAAGCACATTCCGAACTTGAAGGAGATCTTTAATATGACCAAAAATCATTAAATTTCCGAAATCGGTGCGATTTGTTTCCAGCCCTGGCAGTATCTTCATATCACACGATGTAATAAACAAATTAATATAATTCCTGCCTAACGAGTCTTCTAACAGTGAAAACTCCATTTTGTAGTTAAAAACGGCCATTTGGTTATGGAGACATCTGGTAAGTGTTTTGTCAATTCACCATGAATGGAGAAAGCATTTAATAATAAAGTTGTTTTATCAAAGTGGGTGCTCTCTTCGGCAACGCACTGCGCCTATTCGCAATATGGTGTATACATCTGAGTTGATTGATGCAGTAAACGATCGACAAACACAACCGTACGTCGATGTCCATGATAGTGTGAGGGAGAGTTCCAGGCAGTCGATATTGGGTCGCTCACAAGAACTCGGCCTCTCTCAGGGCACAACTTGCCGAATTTCTCATCGTGACTTAGACCTGCACCCGAACACAATTCAACTGACAACGATGTGCATTCGCTGAATGGCCTCTAGAGCGATTGGCAACCGAGCAATGGGTCCCATTTTTGAATGAATGGGTACACGAACAAACAAAATAATCGAGTATCTGGTGAGATTATTGTTTTAGCCAACTTTCAGTGGAAAGAGTATCATCGTATATACGAGTACATTATCGCATCTTCACACGCACACCTACAAAAGGTTCATTCCATTTCCTTTTCATTAGTAAACAAATTTATAAATATATTAAGGATTTTGTAATTTTTACATACATACATAAATTTACAGAAATTTTTTTAATTAAAATTTTCATTGATTATTTGCTTATTGTGCATAAAATATATATAAAATATACGTACATATAAAAAATGAAATTGTAAACAAAAACTGAAGCACAAAATTGACGAAACGTATTTTTATATTCAGTTTAATTTAACAAAATATAAAAAGAAAAATTATTAATTTATGAGAAATGCTTGTAAGAGAGAGTAAGTAGGTGGCCAACAATATGTACAAAGAACAAAGAAAATGCAAAGAGAAAACAAACAGTTGTTATTGATATTAAAAGTAGAAAGAGAGAAAAGAGAGAGAATTAGAATAATCAGTAAAAGAAAGTAGAAGTATTTCAAACGGTATTGAATGCTTCAGCATTTAGTACAAACAAATATGGCCGGGTTAGTAAAGTTTTTTCTATATTTTTCTATCAATTATTTATACAGTCTCTATTAAAAATATATGACAACACCAGCAGCTGTAGGATAGTTTAGAAATTGTATTTACAAACATTTAACGCAAATAAAAAAAAAAACAAAATCATGCAGAACGTTTAAACGATAAGTTGCAATTAAGCACAAAACTGGGACTACGTCCGTAAATTTTATGATTGTCTACGACAGAGGGCTGCATAAGAACGATCACCTAACATGAAGGCCACACTTTAAGTTTTTTCCTTTAAATACTCTTTCCATTTTGAAATATTTTTTTTTTTGTTTTGTCCAAAAAAGCATAACCACTAAACACGAAAGGAAAATATTTTGATTTAGAAACGAGTTTCTTAATAGATTTTCAATAAACATTTTTCTGAATTAAAAGGTAACCTGAGGAAACCAAAATATTATAATTCTCAGGAAATCCGCACGATACAGGAGCGGTTTTCATTTGAAAGCCGTCCGTAAGGAAGTTCTTTGGAAAACTTTATGATCAAATAACAATAGACTGGTAGTTTTTGTAAACAAAAACAAAATTTTGGAACATATTTTCCCGTTTTAGGAATTTAATTATTTAAGTATCAAAAGCACAAAATAATTTTGTTATAATTGGAAATGAAAAATTTCAATACGATAACTCAAATCCGTACGAATCCTATATAAACTCGAGTTATTTCCAATGCGCTAAGTCTTATATATTTTGACAACATGGCATCTCTACTAATTAGCCGTGCTGCTAATATATTGTGCACTAGTGCTGTATTTAAGAACATATTTAAAATTTTAAAAGATCTGCTCCAACTATACGAACTTTTTCCCATATACACACATATCTATATTTTAATAAATTTCAAACACTTTTTTTAAAATAATTTTAGGTTAGGTTGAATTTAAAAGAGGGCAACAACTTAATTTTATAAAAATTATATTGAAAAAAGCTTGAAAAATATGAAAAATAACTGTTGACTTTTAAGGTCATTTCTGGAACTGCATATCACCAACGGTTAATTTTGATAGATTGGAACAACAACAAAACAAGATAACAACAATAAGAAGAAGCGTATATGGAAATACAGAACACATATTTTTGTGGTACACTTTTAAGGTCGTATCATCCGCCAATTTTCATGAGCCATAATTAGTTCTAACGGTAATTTTATATGAGTATGCATAATGCCATTATTACTTTCCAATTTCTCAGCGCGCAAGTAGCAAAACATCATTTTATATTTGCTAAAATAAAATAAACAACACATTTCAATAGCCATAATTGAAAATAAGAATGCCAATTTAATTAATCTGTACAATGAAGGCTAATGTTAACCTTAAACCATTCCAAGGCTATCAGGGGTTTTTATACAGACATACAGTACATGTATACACACATACATCAAGTGGAAGAAAGGAGCCACCGCCTGTTCCACAGTGTCGCAAGATATTATTCAGTCGCAGGAAAAACGTTTAAAACTAACCGCCTATTCGCCGATGTCGCAAGCTATCGTTCGATCGTATAAATAATACTTAAAAGAAAACAATTTATAAAATTTGTTATTGTGCGATGGAACAATTGCTCTCGACATCGGCGATTCGACAGTAAATTTAACGAGAACAGAACATGTAAGTTAAGGCGGCTGTGCTTGTCAAAATTACATTTTTATTGTATTAAAAGAACTCAAGTGCTAATAAAACACACTATTAAGAGTGGAGTGTGCTATTCCATCGCCGATTTGCTTGCCTACTCCTTTTCGGTAGCGGCCTTCCTCTAAAACTTAAAAAATGCTAGCCTGTAGAATTAATGACATCAGTTAAGAAACGTTTATTTTAAGGCCAATGGACTTAAATAGGTGAAATTGGTTTTTACTTTTCTTCTTTTACACAAATTATTAGTTTCACAATATAAACGAACTATTGCAACCAAATCATTCACAATAGAAACTTTAATTTCAAAAATATTCCCAACACCAATTTTTTTTTCTTAATGGGACTAAAGATTTATTGCGAAACAAATTATTCCCATAATATTCGTGATTCCAATAATTCATTCACTTTAATCAAAACCTCAATTGACATTTTCCAACATTTTAAATACTGTCACAACGTCTACGGACACATTCTGATATATTGAACGTCCATAGATATTATGGCATTGGACATTGACATTATGACATGGGGTTATATCATATAACCGATTTCGCTCTCCCTCTCTAAAGTTGTTTATTTTATAAGATTTTCTCTTCCCGTTTTTTTCAATAACAAGTATTAAGAACAGCAGTATCTTAACAAGACTAAAATAGTAATAGCCCATAAAACTTTAAATGTTTGCTAAAAAATACATATCGCTACTTAAAAAACATAACGTATCATCATTTTTAAAAAAGTTAGGTAAGAAGAAGCAAAAACGTTGTAAATTAGAAACTAATGGGAATATGAAAGCAAAACTTGCAAGTCAAGATTAAAATTAAACCGTTTGGTCTTAATCTGAACTTGAAAGTTTTGTTTCAATATTCCAATTAGTTGCGATTTTATAGAGCTTTTTGCTGCCAATTTAAATTTTGAAAAACGATATGTCATTTTGCATTTTAGATGATGATACAAGTACAAGTATGTGATATTAAAAAAGAAAATAATTTGTGAAAAATATTTTTTTTTCTAACATAGGTATTATAACACACAAGTGTTAAACATCAGGTTGATACAGTTCTCGGATTGTTTTTCACAATAAAATTTGTGTAAATAGAAAACTGTTATCACATTCAACTAAGCCACCTAAACAGTGGTGATAAACACAATATACACAAGAGTACTGAAGATGAAAGTGTAGCGACTTTCGAAAACAGCTATTCTGCTCTGCTGTGTAAGTTGAATAAAACTGATGTTGACTTTCCTGTGTGCCTTGGAATATTTATCATCATGTCTTTCTGAGATATTAACTAAGTTAGAACAATTTAGCATATACAAATATTAATATAGCAAAAATAAAAATGTTCAATAAAAATAAAATCACAAAACTTCCCGAAGTTTTCTTTTTTAATGTGGACCTGGAAAAGATAATAGCATACGACGATTATCTCATCAGAATGCTGACCCAAAAAATGCTTAAGTAACGCAATAAAATTAATAAAATATATTATAAAAATAGTTGTGTAATATATTGTAAAGTGGTACGGAATCCTTGATGTGCATGATAGTTCATGTTATATTGAACATACAATAAATAAATTGCAAAAACAAGAAAAACTAATAACAATAATTTATAGGTAAATTGCATACTTTATGTACAACGTAAAAACACACACAAAATGGAAAGGGGATTATAACTTGCGATGGTTACACACACACACACACACACATAACGTGGAGGGGGGAATGTAACTTGCCGTGGTGTAGTTGTAGTAGTTCATTGTGCTTGTTTGGGGACATTCATTGACACATTCTGATTTGTTTGTTTTTTCCTTATAAAATTAAGGATAAATTGCATAGTTGTAATATTTATTGTATTATTTTATGTGAAAGTGGGTGTTTAGAATACATACATCCAGTTAAAGCTACAAGTGTTATTAAAATAGATTTTATTTGTATTTTCACGAATTTGTTTGACAATCGTTCAATTTACAATCAATTGTTCGAGTTATATTTATGTGTGCCCATCGATTCTACAATCATTTTCAAAATGCAAAATGTATTCCAAAGACAATGTATTCTATAGTTTGCGCTAAAAAATTATATGATACAAGAACAAAAACCCATTCATTGTCTATCAATAAAAATTGGATTCTCCATCGCTGCGTGATATCAGTTTGTAAAAAGAACACAAGTTAATTGTTGTTGTTGCGGATTAAGTAGTGCTACGATTTCATGTAAGGAATTTTGCATCAATTTCGCGGAAAATTATCGTGTAGCCTCACATACATACATATCGATTGTTGCAAATATAAAGGCCCTAAGATGTATTATTGCAAATATTGAGTGTTTCTGTGATTGCAATAAATATCTCACAAGTACAACAGCTCGCAACGAAACTGTAGTACAGTTGACATTTAGATTTTCTATTACGATGAAGTTTATGTTAGATTTTTATCTTCTGCTGTAAAGTCACAACTATTTGAGTTGGAGCCTTTCTACTCATATACAAATTTCGATCGGTATCTCATACCGTAATTTGCCTCCACGTATTTTAAAGAAACTTTGCAATAAAGACAAACTTTATATATAGTTGTAATATTGGCCCTTATTTTGATGAAAGTCTATTAACATTTATGGTGTAAAACTGATCTAATTATATAAAAGGGTCAACCAGGAATGCAGTAAAAATAATATGATTGCAAATAATTTGAAAATATTTTAAAATCGAAAATGTATTTCAATTTCACGTGCGTCATTGGAAAGCAACAATTGCTGTCAGAAAAGAAACCTCATCAGAGATATTTAATATAATTAAAATAATTATTTCAATAGCATTTGAAGCTAAGAGTTTTGTTCTTATCTGAAAATATAATACATATTTTTAATAGAGTGTTATTTCACTTTTTCCTGAAGCCACTACCCAAATGGGTTGCTATTGAAAATCAGCAAAATCTAGAACAATGTTCCAGAGCTGGAAAATGTACATATTTTTTTGCTATATAACTGCAGATATCCAGCAAAGACTAATTTTTTTATTATATATATTTTATAATTCACAAAGAATTAAATTTGTATTATATATCAAACAAAACGAATATGACGAGAATTGAAATTGTTTTTTTTTGTAAATAAAATTAACAGACGTGGTACGTTGAGGGGTATATAACTTGCCGCCCAACTGAATTTTAGCACTTTTACTTGTTTTTGTTTTAAAATGCCAGCAATTCAAGTTATATATGCCGTGCGTGATCCATATAGAAACCATGAAACCGGTAGGAGCCATGTTTTTAAAGTTTTCAACTCCTTCACTTCTGTGTATTAAATTATATTAAAAATTACACAAGTAAGTAGAACTAATTTCGAATTGAACATTTTTAAAACCACTGTGCAACGTATACAGAAACATTGTTGGTCCTGCCACCTTGTGACCAATTGATCACTTTGAAGTATTTGAAAACAATTCGGAATCAGAATCATCACGGAATTAAAATTAAAAATAGTCAACACGAAATTGAAATTAAAGAGTAAAACGTCCTGATTCATATATGTAACTTTACAATGTTTGTAAATTGAACAATTGATTAATTTCATTTTGGTTTATGTATGCATGTATGTGTGTGTATCTACTCATATTGCAAAGTGTAATTCAAGACAAGACTATAATATTTCTAGGGCTAAGATCGACTACTTTTCCAAACCCATTCAATAAGCGTGATGAGCTCGCCTGTAGCACATATATATATATATATATGTATATATATATATATATATATATATATATATATATATATATATATATTTCTTATTGTGTGCTATTGTATATACAGTCATAAAACAATATGTGTATATTCAACACAAGTTCTCAACATCATCACTTTCAAATCCAACAACTATGTAAGTATATGTATGCACTACATATTTATTTTATATGTACACTGGCCCTAGAGTGTCCTGGAATAAGAATTCTACTTACTATTTAGTTGTCTTTTCGAAAGAAGTTTAGGGAAAAAGGAGTATTCGTGTTTTTCGAAATATATGAGTTTTTAGGATCGCACATAGAATTAATAAAATCAGCTTAATATAACCACGACATAAATAATGTATGTTGGTGGTAGCGCTTGTCATGTAGAAATCCCTTTAACATTTACTGCACATCTTTTAAGTTTGTGGGAGAGAGGAGAGAGAAGAGTACACAAACAAATTATTCTCTTTCAACCAATTATCCTGTTAAGCAAACTAAACAAAATGAACTGTCGAAAATGTAGAAGATATAAAATTTGTTGAAACAGATGTCTCTGTTAAAAGGGAAATAAACCGCAGTTGTGCAGCAAAAGTTGAAGTGTGTCAACCATGACCGCGAGTAAAACAAAATTTCCGATGCAAATGTCACAGAGAACAGCCGACACATTTTACAGAATATTTTACATTTTCTGTAAATAGTAGGAATTTTACTAATTCTACTTTAAAATTTTTAATCACCAGCTAATAAAGTGTTCTGCTTCTCAGGACACTCTAGTGCATGTGTGTGTATATGACAAGTTCCTACACATGTACACTATATTTGGTAATTACCAAAGACTTTCCATATTATTACATAAAGGCAGCTGCTTTTTTCATCATCGCTATCATCACCATCGCAAACACTTTCCACCGCCTCCAATGCCTTTCAGTTAACAATTAATATAAGAAAATAAACAAAATATTTAGTTATAATTCAATAATAAAAAAATTTTCGTATGCAGTTGATATTTTTCAAGTGTTGAAAATCATGCCTGCCATTGTAAGCAACACATGAATTTACCCATGAATTTAATAGGCGGCATAGCGAAAAGGACTAAAAAAACATTCCCCAACTAATTGCCAATGAACCTTCCGAAAAAATTCTAATTTAACAGCACAACAAAAGGTACTCTGAATTCAATCAGAATAGACGTTGGCACTACGCTAATAGTGTTAACTACAGGACCTTTTGAATAAACCTGATTTTAAAAGAAATTCATATTGTAAAAAAATCCGTTTAATTTTGAATATTTCATTACGTCAGTACTCAATCAAAAAGTGCCGATTGAGGTTTTAGATATTTTATAATACAATTTTTTTGTTTTTTGTAAATAAATCTCTTTTTAACCTTATAAATTCGAAAGGGCTATGCCTTCACCATTGAGACAGGCCGATCACAACTAACACAAGCCCTGAACTAATAGACATCAGAAAAATTCGACACCATATTTATGTATGGCTGAGTGCTGTGGTGCATGTGTTCAATATATAATAGTGAGACACTATATGTAATGCGGCTTAAGGCAAGTACCGACGGTTATCAGGCCTTACAACATTGTAAGATCTGGGAGTGTTCTGGAAACGTAGTAACAATAAGAAATCGGTAGTGAAGGGTAAATTGGTAAATTGTCAGTTCAAAGTATTTTAGAAAAAGAAAATTAAGTACATTTTATATCAAAAGTCTGCAGATATAGTAGTGGTGTGCAGGCATGTACGCAGCACACAAAATAAACATTTTGTTTTTATTCTATAACTGCAGCTTCTTCAATGCCAAGCTCTCCAAAAATTTCAGTATTTACTTCATAAATTAAGAATCAAGTCTTTAAAGTCATAAACGCTACTTATAAAAAAATTTATGTAGGACAAAAAATTGACGGTATAAGAGAAAGGAGACGGTTACTTCTATACCAAATAGATACTAATTATTAAATATATATGAATCAATAGTTTTAAAATAAAATCATACTTATTTACACATACACATATACTTTTACTAGGCAAGAAAATTAGTATAAATTTAGACTGGATAAGGGTAAAAGAGGCAAATCAATCACATGGTGCTTTATGATCCAAGAATAAAAACCATTATGATTTCAACTTTAAAATTATGTTATTTAGATTTCTATGAAATTCAAATATAAAAGCCAGCATAAGTATTTTAAAATATATAATCAATCATTTCGTCAATTTTAGACATATTACAGTTGCTGCAATTTCAACAATATTGACAAAGTGTGGCAACATTTGCCGCATGGCTTTATACTGCCGTTATTTCAGTTCGACTACGACAACCGAAATAAGCTTCTGTTTTAAAAAGTTTGTTTTTCATTTATCTTCTGCAGAGTAGGGATAAGAGAACAGAGCGTTTATACAAAAAAAAAAAAAGAAACGACGAGCATGAGTCTCTAAATTTTTATTCTTTTTAAAAAGTCAAGAAATGTCTATGACATACAGATGCACAATGACATGTTAAGTCCAGAAAATGCACGGAGAGGTCAAACTCTCTTCTTGTGCGGAATAGTGAGGCAGCTGGGTCTCACCTTATCAAAACTATCCGACTTTGGGGGGAAGCTTAGGATATCTCTTTACTTTAGCAAGACATGCACAAGCATGTACACTAGGGTATTCAAACGATTAACCGCTGTTCAATATATCGATTAATTTTGAGCAATTAACTATTCGAATGATTAAAAATTTTAAAACTGCTTGTTTTCGATTAACGAATAATTCGAATAATTTATGTCGATTAATCTTTTTCCACAGTAATTGTTTTTTTTTCTTTATGAAAAAAAAGCCGGTACGTGCATATCATACGAAATATGGAAACAATAGGATAATTCAATTTGCTACGTACTCATGCGTTATGAATTCGCCTTAATTTTAACTTTTTAACTTTCACATATACGAACATATTAAACTATCATTATCTAATCAACGAATTTAGCTGTTAATATTGAGTGTTAATAGGAATTATATAGTAATTGATTGCATGTTAATCAATAGTTAAAATAAAAGAAATGGTAATAAAGCTTTTGGTTGCTAGAAAATCTATACTCTCAGTTTGAAAATACTTTGCTGAATCAAGTTTCATCCTAAAAAGAGAAATCATTGAAAAAAATTTACATATTCAAACTACATACTTTTTCAAAAGGATTATTTTTGAAGATGGGCTTTGATGCCGCTTTTCAATTTAAAAAGTTTTCCTGTTTCATTACGTGATGTTTGTAACTTTTGTTAAATTGTTATATTAATTTTTTAATAAGAACCTTATTTTAAAAAATCTACTTTTTCGTCTTATTTTTAAACTTCTAAACTAGGAAAAAATTCAAATTATTCGATTAACACTGTTCGATTACTGTTTAATTAAGTTTTTACCTCGAATAATTGTCCAGGCGATTAACTATTGATTGAAGATCATGGAACACTCATCATCTTGCTATTAATTTAAAGAGACTTGCTCCGAAAACAGCGATATGTTTTATTGTGATATATTTTGAACAGTTTATGAGTTACCGAATTATTGACAAAAGTTGTGAATATAAGTTTAGAAATATAAATACAAGCGCAGTTTAACGTCAACATATTACACGCTTTATATTGCAGACATGTCTTTAGTAATTCCCCTAAGAAGAAAATGTTTATATAAAGATTACCAATATGATCTTCACAACATACAACTCTTACAATATGCTGTGAAGCAATTGTAATTTCCTAAGCCTTTATTTTTATATGAGCTTAAATTTCAAATGAATGAATGGATGGAGTTGAAAGAAGAGCCATGAATGAAAGAATGCTTGAATACAAAAACAAGTGAAGATATTTTTGTGAGGAAATATATAAAATATCTGGATACAGACAAGTTGATAGAACACAACATACCATACGCAGGACAGACACCGTAATTAATTTAAAATAATTGTCTTGTTAATCGTTGGGCAAAAAACAAAACTTATATATTTAAATGTTTTGAAAGGTTTCACTTTTCTTAAGACTTTAGAGTTCTTGATGCAACACATTTGTTTTCTGTGAATATTCGTTAAACAGAGTTAGAGAAATAAGTTGTAAGAATACTTGGTTTGTTAATAGTCGTGCTTGGAGTGAGAGCACATACACGTATAGAATAGTTGTAGTTGTGTTCGAAAAAGAGAGAGAGAGTTAGTGAGTACAAATTCGAATACTTACGCGTCTTTTTCGTTACATTTCCACCAACAACACCACTCGCGGCAGCACCACTAATCGAAGGTGATGAATCATTACGATTTGGCCGTGTGCGCATATCGCGCATTTGATATTTAATATTCGGTACAGAGAGTAGACGCTGATCACGTTTCTCTTTAAACTTTTGACGTGGAGGTCTAGTTGGGGGCTCAGACTCATTCGTGCAGGCAGTTACAGGGACACTTTCGCTGCCAACCGTAGACATGAGTGGCAAATTGTTTGGCCTTGAGCTTTGATTGCCGGTATCATTAGCGAAATCTACACGTTTTGATGCCTGTTGCACGGTTTCGAAAACATAATCTGTTGCTGGAATTTCTTTCTCTTCGAAAGATTGATCACCTTCAATTAATTTATCTACCGCATCTGCCAAATTACTTTCAGTCATGCTTTCGCGAGCTTCAACCCCCAACGCTATAGGATCTTTAGGCGACGAATGTTCACTTTCTTCGGGAGAGCACTCTTTTTGAGTATAGAATACCGATGAGCTCTTTGCAGACGTTTCACTGTCATTATTCATATTAATACCTATTTTCATATTGACTTTTGATAATTGACGCTTCAAATTGAATTTCTTCCATGACACTGACATCCTTCTGTCCGGTAGCTCTTTCGGTGGTATTGCCACTTCTTCTCGCATAGGACTTTTGCTACCAATAGCACCCTTTTCACAGTCCGGCGATACTGGACGAGATGAATTGGATTGATCAAGACTTTGACTTTGATTTGATGATACTGTTTCATTTACTTCCGGTATATATTCAATTGATGGACTATCTGGACTTGTGGTGTCGTTGAGCTAAATCGATTTGCAAATCATTCATATCAAATTAAATAAGGAACCATCAATAAATTGCCCTAAGAAAAATCATTATTTTTTGTTTGTGTTGTTTTTGCTACTGTTTTGAATTTTTTTTTTTTTTTTACTTTTCTTTAAAAACAATATTCTATATTGTAATTCATTCTTGGATCATAAAATCAACATTTTTCTTCTGACTAATCACAGAAAAATATATTAACAATTACATAAATATATAATGAAACTTATTCAACGTAAGTAATACCACGGATTCATTCATTTAATAAGTGAGTTGGTTGTTTAGTTGTTATATGTTTTATGGAAGCAATTATTTTTATAATTATATATATTTAAATTAATTGTGTTTAAAAAACTATGACTCGTTATAATGAAAAACGTTCGTTTACACTTAAACAACAAGACCAAATACACAATAAAATATATATTCATTTCCGTGCACTAACATAATAAAAAAGAGAATATTTAAAATTTTTATTTACCATGCTTCTGTTTCTACGCTTTAAGTTGGTTCGTTTGAATAAATAACACATTTCCGAACAACATGTAGTGTTCGTGTTCTGCGACTTTTATCGCACTATGGCTGAAACCGCTGTCGACAAGCCAAATAAAAGAGAGGAATACTTTTGTATTGAACTACATTGATTGGACCGTCGCAGAAGTCGAGAAAATAAAAAGATATTCTCCTAAAAAATACTTCAATTCAAAATGCTGTTAATAATAGTCGAAAATTAAATATGTTTTGAGATGAACCGCGTTTAACTGGATGCCTAATAGATTGTGAAATATTTCCATACAATCTGTATTAATAAGATAAAATCTTAAAGCAAATCTTACAATGGAAATGTGGTTTCAAAATTAAGACAAAGTTTAATATATCGCACACTGCATCATAAACAGTCACAACTCAAAATAATCAAGTTTTTCAGGAAATCATGAATTCCTGCGGTAAATTGGACAGTTGATGTACTTAAAAATTTGAATCCAACGAAACTTTTATAGGCATAAGAAATTATATTTTCAAAATTTTTTCATTTTGAGTTGTGACTCTTTATGATTTAATGTGCGATATAAAGTATACTTTTACTTGTTTATAGCAAATCAAAAACATACATTTAACAACACATCGTGCGTGGGTGCCCAGCACTGGCTAGTATTAAAATGGACCAACATTTGTTAGTTGCAGAGGCTAAGGGGCAACGCAATCTAGATCAGATGATGGAAATTATTAAGTGCACCTTAAAAAGCGGAAATCTATTTTTATTACCAGTCGACTTTTAGAAATCAATTGTTGGAGCAAAAAATCAACGGAGGCCATTACGGTTCTGCTCTGTTGGAATATAATTAATTAGAATTCTAAATACCATTTTGGATAAAATCTCCGGATTCCAGTTTTATTATTTTTGATG
Source organism: Linnaemya vulpina (assembly GCA_963675445.1). Taxonomy (NCBI): domain Eukaryota; kingdom Metazoa; phylum Arthropoda; class Insecta; order Diptera; family Tachinidae; genus Linnaemya; species Linnaemya vulpina. Next base: position 61,823,342 of record OY776280.1, on the reverse strand, counting down.
TTTATCTAATTGGTCACACGCACTTTGAGAGGTATTTATAAGAAGTGATGTAACAATTTCATGGAAAACTATTAAAAAAAATAAATAAATAAAAAAAAAAAAAAAGAAAAAGAAGTTTCAGAAAGCAAACCCATTTATGATCACTTCTTTAAGTCAGCTATTCAAATGGGTCCACATATTGCTAATATTCAAACTTGCATACAACAAATTTTATATTTAAAGTTAATTTTCGTTTTATTTTAAACAATCAGCTTCCTCCTATAATTACATTTAGAACACAGACTCAGAAGTTGAAAGAATTTCAGAGAATACTTTATTACAGTTTACTTCAATACTATTTTTCATCTAAAAAGTTTTCCTCTTTTATTATATGAAGTAATTTTGTTAAATTGTTGTGTTACTTTTTGAATAACATCTTAGTTTTAACCATACAAAATTTAAATTATTCGATCAACCGTACAATCTTATATTATTGGATTATTGTTCGATTAAATGTTTACCTCGAATAATTATTCTCGTGATTAATCGATTAATACAAAACCTCGATTAATTGAATACCCTTATACAAACGTTTTTAAATTTAGGTAAGATTTTACAAAGCTCTTATTATATCATGAAAATATTTCGGGATTGGTGGTACCCAAGCTATTATTCTGTCGAAGATTTAACACAAAAACGAGTTCTGAACATTATTGCGTATATGCTGGTTATTCCAAGCCTGTTCCCTGGTCTGTGGTTTCGAACAGTATATAATATTAGAAATTTGTATAGTAAAGCGCTTGGCTTGGAGTTGGTAAAGTTTATGTCAATATGTTTTAAATTATCACAACGACAAAAAAAACATATTGAAAGTTTTACAGCACTTAGCGTTGCGTTTTATAAAATAATACCTTTAATTTGCAAATACTGCTCCAGAAACAAAACGTTAAGTAACTTTTTTCTTTCACATCAAGAAATCCCTATTACCTTTTCAGCCGTATCAAAGTAGCTGAATTATTCTTTCAAACAAATTTTCCTCAGCTTTGGAAAAGTTCCTTCCTCATTTTTGGAAAAGAAAGATAAATTGTAGCATCAAGCAGAATAGTAAATAGTTATATTATTTAATTATTAGATTTGTGCCTCAAATATTATAAAACAGCTTCAAAAATAAAGCTTTATTTAATTAAATGCCACAGTTACAAACCTGACAAGCAATTGTTAGTTTTTTTATTTTTTTATTTTACAACAATCAATAAAGTTTGTATTTTAAGAAATAAGTGTTTGTTCTATTATTATTATTGTATTGTTATAAGTGTTTGCTGCCCCAAACGAAAAAAAAAATTTATTAAATAAAATTGTACTATATTATTCTTACTAAATAAATGAATTGACACATTTATATGCATGCTAAGAAGGGATTTAATAAATTTTTTAATATTTATTTAATTTTTTTATTAATAAGCCACACACTCTACACAGCTGTCAAAAAGCATTTGAATTCAGTGATTGTTTTTAAAGGCTCACAATAAATATAGAAAATATATATTAAGACACACAGAAAGGGTAGTGTAGTAGAAAAAACGGGGGAAAACAGGGGGAGAGAGAATACATTGAAATATTCTAAACTTTCGAAAAGAAAAAAAGGTATTGTACTTCCACTTTACTTTTTAATGGAATAATGAGTTAAAAACATTCCAATCAAAAACGATTCAAAATTTAAATAATGGAGAAAATAATTATTTAAAAAATTCTAAATAACTACCAATTTTCGACAACAAAAAGAAGAGACAGAGAAAGAAATCATAGAAAGATAGTAAAAATAAACTTAAAATAGGAAATTCAACTAAAATACAAAATAAAGAAAGTAAGATTCGTCCAAAAAAAGCATATACAAAATCAATATTACAAATGCATTTTCATATGCTGCCTTGAGAAAAAACTACAGATTGCAATTTAGAATTTCGAAAACAAAATATAAAATAATATTCTTAGAGAGCATCAAATTTGTTTGAAAATAATAAAGTGTACGTATAACAACATGTATTTAACTTACCTGGTCCGAACTAGGCGAACGACTTTGTTCCTCTTTGTTTTCAATACGTTTAGGACTTTTTGGTGTTCGTGAATAAGGATCATGAGCACCATACAGATCTGGACAGGCTACACTTAGCAAACAAACTTTTTGTACAATATCGATTATAACAAGACCGTATTCAGTACCATAAGCCATACTAAGAATAATAAAAATATATTAATATAAGTAACTTAAAGAGTTACAGTTATTTTTCAATACTATTATACTTACAGTCCATAATTCGAGTTGATACACAGAGAAGTCACTTGCACGATTTTTCTATTTGGGCCAGTTGTTAAACAAACTAGTTGTGACTGAAACCCAGGAGGTTTCCTTTGTGCGCCTGTTTTTACTCGCAACAAATTATCCGTCTGTAATTGAAATTTATTTCATAACAATTATTACCAATAAGGGGTGGTCCAAATACAAATATCCGTTTAAATCATGTTTTATTTTAAAACTGATGAATTTTTATTGATCCAATATAATGACAATCATTTAGAATGACTGCCACCTACAAGGATCAAAGACAGCGGCTTTACACGCATTATCTGCTCTGAAGGTCACAAAAATCCCACGAGAAGTCAATGTTTGATTTTGGTGGCATTATTGGACTGTATTTTAGAAACTGCTGCTGGAAACCCTGTGGGTTACTTGTTATGATGGAAGACATAAGCTTGGATGATAATTGTTTTCAGTACGATGACGGCACCATGTTACAGCTTATTAAACAAGCGATATTTTTCAAACTGATTTTCAAAATGGAACTTGTATTTGGAACACCCGGTATATTAAAAATTATTTTAAGTATTGTTTTCGAACAGTATTAGTTAAATTGAAAGTTATTAACGCCCATATATTCGATATATTAAAAAAATTTAGCCATATATTAAATATGTTAATATATTGAGTCAATAATATATTCGCTCGATTAGTTTTGCAAAAAAGAGAATGCAGTAAAGATAATACTCTTAATTAAATGGTTTGCATATAAAGGTACGCAAATATTCAAGGAGCAAAAGTGGCTTTGAAAATTCTTTGAATTTTTGGCATGGAAGAGAAGAAAAATCGAAAATTTGACTGGTATTGGTGTGAATGGTACTTTTAAAATTAAATGGTGTAGATTTTGATCTGCAATAAAACCATTGTGGAAAATAATTCATATTTTTCAAGACATAGAATAAAATCGCTAAAAGTGAATTGATTCATTATTTAATTAATGCAATGTTTCCTTTGAACTCTGATGGAAAGTGAAAAGCTGCATAAGAGTTTGTTTACAAGTGGTTATAGGTTGTTTAAAATGGAAACTTGTGATGGAAACCTTTTTCTTATGTTTATTGTAAAAAATACTGTATTTTTCCACTTTTCCATTTTGCCAAAAACAAAAAAAGTTATAATAATAATAAATATATACACTATTCTAACGAATACTCTATTATCATATTTCTCATTTTATTGCAGACATGACTGATATTCTGCTACACATTGCGATTTCTTTCTTTATTGAGTGACGAATAATAATATTATTTTCTTGTACCCATTTGCGAATTAGTTTTAAAAGACGGCGTCCTTTTCTAACAAACACTTTTGAAAATAGTACAGAATTCAACTCAAACCTCATTAATAACTTTCAATTCAAAATTGTGATTTCAAATACCTTATCAGATTCACTAGATTCAGTTTTTTGAACTTGATGTGGAATAAAATCACATTCGGGACTAGTACCATATATATCATCGTAGTTCTCGAAGAGTATCGGTATTTCTAGAACTAAGATGTCCGAACTTGATTCGACTTTGCGGAATTTAAATAACAAAACTTGTCCCAACGAACCGGCCACACACAAACGTCTTGATTCGGAACAGAGGTATATTAATTGAATTGCCAGGGGATGATCCATACCACCGGTATCAGTTTGTAAATTTTTCGATTTTTCAAAAATTTTTGCCGTCTTAAGCTTGTATAAAATCTGAAAAGAAATTTTTATATAGTATTTTCTTTCGTTTAAGTACTTATATTACAACTGCTGTTGGATTAAACGCGAGTTATTAAATACCTGTAATGTGCCAGCACCAGAGTCCCAAAATTTCAAACTGCCATCCTGATGACCAGTTATAACAATTTCCGAATAGCTACAAGACGCTGGTGACCATTCTCCCCCCGATATGGGCCATTCTCTTTCCGAGAAACCAGTTTTTTTAGATGTCGTAGTACGACCAACCTGCAACAATCATAATCATAAACAACAGTAAATAAAATTTAAAATGCCGATCTTTTACCGAATAGAACGCAGGAACCAAATCCGAGGGGCAATCAGTTAAGTAAGTGCAACATGTAACAGGTGATTCGTGTAAGTCCATAGGATAAGGCGATTCGAAACATGGAAAACCGGGTGTAAGTAAATCAATTAATACTAAATCATATTGCAGCAGCACTGCTATCGCATAGGGCTCTTGGGTTTCTAAGAAATATATGCATAAATATTTTCCTATTGACATGTAACACAAATACTATTTTTATTACCGGATGTCCAAGGATTTTCACAAAGTGTTATGAAATCCATAACAGCATGTTCCATTTCCAAAACAGTAGTAGTTTTACCCACCATTACCGTTATGCAGTTGGACTTTGCCCCCTTTTCTGTTGGCATGCCACCCGAAAATATTGTAAACGTTTCTCTAAAAATATCACATAACATATAATTATAGTTTAATTTAATATCAAAAGTTTCAGAGCGACTTTTTGACTTTGATGTTTGTATTTACTTCTTCTTGAAACTCACTCGAGTTGCAAAACTCGAAAATGAGTAAATAATCAGGTGTCTGGTCGCACCTAAAATTTAGTTATCTGACTCAATATTTATTTTTTTCAATTTTAATTAAAATAATATAGAAAAGCTAAAAATAAATAAAAATCAACAATCTATTTATTACACTTTTATTTGAATGCTTATCCAATGCTGTTCCATAATATTGTGATATCAAATTGTGTACGAATTGTATTGACATTGAATGGGTTACAGATTGTTAAATATATTTTGCTTATATAAAAGCTTCAGAAATGTGGAGTAAAATTTTTTAATTTAAGTCCGATTTATTCCTATTCTTTAATGAAATACCTTAAAAGTGTAAGATATTAAGCTTTCCAAATGTATGTCGTGAAAAAATTATCCTTCTCAATCAATTTGAAATTACATTTAAGTGGGACAGATTTTAGATCACTTAAACAGTACCACTTTCTAGACCAGATATTTTATATGTAAAATTTATTATTTAATTATCACCTATTTTCGAATTTTTATATCAAATAAAAAGTTAATTTTAGCTTATACACAAAGAAATACTAACATAAAATTCACTGCTTCCTATTTTGTACCATAATCGTTATGGAAATTTTTCTACTTGTTTTCCTCACTTTTTTTAATAATTAGTTCTTCATACCTTTCTTAGCTTATAAATAATATTAAAATTGACATTTGGAAAAGAGATGTCATTCCTTATTTTAATGCTGGATTAATTTAATACTAGATTCATTTAATTTCCAATTTAGCGAATTATAAATTAAAATTAGGTTTTGTCCCAAAGTCATAAAGTCGCCGTTAAAGTCTGCTTCACAAACAACTATCTCTTGTATACAGACAAACTGATATTTACTGATTTCAAACTTACCCAGATTGAGAAGCTTTCAAATCAACTTTATAAATGGAATTACATTTTTCCAATGAACCATCTTTCGATGTTTTGGCTTAAATAAGAAAATTACAAATTTTAAAATATATATGTAACTGCAAAAAATATATACATTTATATCTTTACCATGGGGAAATACTAAAGATTGAGGTTTTGGTGTGGGCCTTGTGGGCCATGAACAAATAGAACCATCTTTGTGCGAGGATACAAAATATCTTCCTTCATAATGCCATGCAATTGATTTTACTGGCTCCGCTGACTGCCATCTCATTTCAGCAAATTTGCCCTTCAAGTCCCACAACACAAGTAAACCACACTCGAACGCAATTAGTAACTGCAAAAATAATAACAATCAAAATAAAGTGTGACAAAAATACGTATTAAAAGCATTTATTCTACCTTATTTGCATCTAATGGATTATCACACAATGCAATCACAGCACCAGGATGACTAGCTCTAACACTAAAATTTTATTTAAATATTGAAGCGATAAGTTCTTACATACTCCAAAGCTTAGAATAGAACACTTACACTTCAATTGCCTTATTCCAATTGATAACGTAACCGCTCAGAGCAAAGGTTTCAACATTCACGACATGAATGTTACCCTTTTCTGTGCCAACATACAACCATTTACTAGCCACTGGCAAATGTATGCAAGTAACTCTGTTGAACAAAATATAAAAAAACATATATAATAAAATAGTTTTAATTAGATATTTGAAACAAATCTCAATTAAAAACGTGAAATGGCATTTTTAAGATTTAGGACACATAGTGAAAGCAAAAGAACTTTTATCACGGAACGATTCATATTTTTGCAACTACAACAATGACGCTTACTAACTTACTTTCAAAAGAAACTGCAAGTTGAAACCACATTGGCCAGGTGTATACAAGTGCCACGGGTCCGAAAATTGCATTTAATAGTGTGAGATACCCTTAAAACTTCTGTACAGTTGCCTTGTATATCTTGCTTTCACTTGAATTGGATGATATGGACACCAATGGCATAAGGTTTCAACAGGAACGGGGACGCGCTACGCAACTTGTGACACAATGGATTTGGTTTGACTCCGTTAGACTATATCTTGTGGGCTTTTCTCGCAGGTGTGCGTGAATAAGCCACAAACAACAGTAGTCCTAAAAGCCACTATAACCCATGCCATCAGTCAAATTCGCCTGATTTATGTATGTGCCAGAGCATGAAAAGTAGGACAGGCATTTGTACGTCTTACAAATGAATAAAGAATATTTGATATCTCAAACAAACACACACTTTCTTTATTTTATTTTATTTAAATTTAACAGCAGAAAGCGCTTAATGAAAAACCTTTTACAAGAAATATGATGCATCCACGCATGCCCTCGCTGAATTTGCTGCCATTGAACAACTTTGGATATGGATTATCCAAATAATATGTAGGTATATAGTATATTCTTTTATAATTTCATTTTTAATTTAATTTAATATATGTCTGCTAAAAAAAACTTATGGAAGTTCAGCCTAAAAAGGCAACTGTGAAAGATTTTTTTTGGCAAGTCGAGCCAGTGGTAAAATGGTGGTGCCCACACCAGCCGATGTTTTTGCATCACTGTTGTATAACAGTGTGTCACATACAATATATGAGTGTATGTATGTACAGATTAAAACTTATAAAAGATCTCTTGTTGGACGTGAGCAAAAAAAAAAAATTATTTCAACGAGAATTAAAAACTTATATATACAAGCTGTTTCGCATCTTATATACACTTTACCTCTCGCGTTGAAATTTTAAACTTTGGAAAACTTGTGGTACTTTTTGCCGCAGATTCCACAAATGAATTGTATCATCAGCAGTTACAGTCACCAACTTTCCATCATTGACTATGAATTCAGCTAAAATGACAGCACATTCCGATTCGCCTTCATGCTTAACATGAGCATCAACACCAGGTCGTCCCAAACTGCAAAGGCAAATAAAAACGTTTGCAAATAATATTATTGTAAATTAAAATATATTATAACAATTAAGTTTTACTCACATTCGTAGACTGCCATTTTTGTCGCCAATCGCTAGCAATTTTTGGATAGGATCAAAAGCGAAAGAAGTTGGAGAATATGGAAATCCATGACGAAAAGTCTAATATGAAAATAATAAAGAAAATAGATTAACACGATGGCAAATATTTTATTATCCCCATTCTTTCCCCATAATTTGATTAGAACTTATTTTATGTTATTGAAGAAACCCTTTCATTAGCATTAGAAAGGTACCGTTTCGTATGGTACTTTTCATTAAAAGTTTTTTTTTATAAAAGATACTCTCTTGTATAAGACAAATTTTTGTACGAGGTACTTTACAGTAAAAGGTACCCTTTGTAAAAAGGGCTTTTTATTATATGTTATGTTATGAAATTTACTTTTTTATAAAATGTACTTTGTGACAGCATTATTACCTGCTGCCTGGTTATGAAAGATACTTTTTTTTATAAAATGTACTTCGTTATGAAAAGTACTTTTTTATAAAATTTATTTTTTCATGGAATGTACTTTTTTGTAAAACGTACTTTTTGTCAAAGGTATTTTTTAATAGAGATGCTTTTTTGCTTTTTAAGGAACTTCTTTTAAGAGGTACTTTTTTGCTTTTAAAATATAAGTTTCTATGAATGAAACTGTTTCATAAGAAAGATTTTCATTAAGGATATTTTCTATTAAGTATTATTTGTAAATGGCACTTTTTTTATAAAATGCACTTTTAGATATTATTTTATTTTTTTGTTAGGGGTAATCTTTTTCATTAAAAGCTAAGTTAAATATTTTATCTTTATTTACTTTATTCTTTTAGTTTTGTCACAATGACCCGCTCTTAGTTTTATTGATTTATTACTTTATTTTATAGTTTTATTTTTTTAAAGTTAAGAAATAAATAAAATATGTTGAAAACGCTGGAATAAAACCATATAAGTATAATATATGCTACTTTTTTATAATTAAGAACTTTTTATAAAAGTACCATTTAAAAAATGTTTTTTAAGGTAACCATTAATCTTAAATGAGAGTTTTTTTTTTAAAGTTACTATTTTTGCAAAAAGAACTTTTTCATAGAAAGCATTTTTATAATACATACTTATATTTTTACAAAAAGTATGTTTTTACAATTGCTAGTTTTTGCGAATAGTAATTTTTTATAAAAGTTTTAGTTTTAGCCAATCTTTTATAGTAGGGTACTTTTTAATAGGTACTTTTTGTTAAAAAACTGCTTTAATTATAAAAAGTTACTTTTAGGATAAGTTTTTAAATTTTGTAAAGTTACTTTCAGGATAAGATTTCTTGAAATTAACTTATATTTTTTTTCACAACTTGTCTTTTTTAATTAAAAATATTGTATTATTTTATAAAATAAACTATTCAATAGAAATTAATTAATATTTAACGAAAGGAACAAAGCAATTTTTTTAAAGAAATTATTTGTTATCGAATCGTATTAAATTATTATTTTTAAACAATTCAAAATTACTTCATTTCTAATTTCACATTTCTTTGGCATAAAAGGCTGAATGAAGTTGTTCTACCAAACAGCTGCAATAGCCGCGTGTGTCTTATGATAGTTTTCAACTCAACACTACCAAATAAAACAAACGCCAACTGTTGCAATTGTATGAGAAAGTATATTTTGAATAAATACTCGTGCATAAAGCGGTTACATAATATTTAAAATTGTATTCTTTTGTTACCTTGCGAACAGCAAAATGTTCAGTTTTCAAAGACTCTTGAATTTCTTGCTCTTGTCTTATAGCCTGCGGCTGAACTGTTTGTCGAAATCCATCTAGAACTCCTTTAAATGTGAACTTTTTCATTTTTACATATAGAATGTGTATGGGTTGAAATTGTGCAGAAAATGTTTGGCTTCACGATAAATTTCTTTGTGTCCTTACAAATGGTCTATTGATTTCTGAAAATGAAAAAATTTTACATCATAACTAATTAATTTCAATCGTACAGATTGTGTTGAAGGACTTATTATTATTTTTTTTAAATTAATATCAAAAAGCGAAAATTTATGCGAAAGACGAAAAGCTAATTGTCCAAATATTTAATATATTTTTATTTTCTGTGAAAAAGTATATCTTCAGCAGTAAATGTTTCAAATACTCCTCTGGCTCATTCTGCAATAAAGCCTTTTTTTATTAGCAATTAATAAATTCTTCTAACAACAGTTTTAAGCCCAATTCACAAACGACTACAAGCCAAAAAAATATTTTAAAAAATTGGAAAAAGCTTATAATTATATTTGTTGTTATTATGTAACTATTCGTTAACGACACGTCAAGTCGACATCTAAAATAAAACACTTCTGTGCTCCTATTCTTTAGCAATTGACAATTTCTAACATCTTAATATATTCGAGCGTCCAAAGAGTATCCACAGCCTGCCAGAAGCCCATAAGGAGTAGTTCAGTGTCCTATTTTTAATATTGTCTTGATGTGACGTTAGCGGACAGTTACAGAATAAAGGAAACTATCTTTATACTCAATTCAATTAAGATTGATAGTCTGTTATAATATATGCCAGAAAGATATGATAAATCAACATTAACTTAAGCAACAGAGCACTACATCTGTTTTCGAAAGCCGCTACACTTTCCTCACCACTACTTATTATTCTTATTCAATGTTTTGTTTATTTTGTGAAACTGCATACGAGAACTGTATCTTACAGATGGTAACAAATTTATTATTTGATTATTTTTGTTTTTGAGAAAAGTAGCATTAAAATACAGTAGATTGTTGTTATGAAATCTTAAAAAATGCTTATTCATTGATGCTAAAAATTTGTCTGTCAACAGCAATTTAATAATAATGTGACCTATTAAATTCAGAAAATTATACAACGGTAATATGCTGATCAACGTTTTTTGAAAACTATTTTGTAATTTCAAACCACAAAAACATGTAGAAAATTGTTGGCAGTGTGGCCACAAAATCAAAACGTTGTTGCTTTATAAAAATTTTTGGCAAAATCTACACACACATTCGCATTTATAAATATGTATACATGCATACTTGTACATTCATGACCATCATGCAAATTCCAAACATCGAGTTTATTCGTATTAACAAAGTTTGAAACACCAAAATTAGATCGTGTATTTGGTTCTGCGGCTGTCCGCAGTATATTTACAATCAACAAAACTCCCAACAATGTGGCCTTTGCGCAAATGATTTCCCTTCTTTTCTGCTGTATGTTTATTTTCTTTTTTTTTTCTTTTCAAAAAAGGTAAGAACAAGAACTATACACACACACATACAGATTTACTTACCCGCTGTGTTATAATTAAAATGCGAATCGATTTTTCGCAAAAACAAAATAAACACAAAAAAACAACAAGAATCAAGTTAATATGTATTTCAACACTTGAGAATAAACAATCGAACCATGGGGCACGCAACAGCTACAACAACTCTTTTGTACAGGATATTACCGAACACAAACAATAACGGTCTACGAGTACATTCATATTAAAAGTGGTGTGCGTAACGGTGAAATGAGAAGAGTTCTTTGAACGACGATGGCAGTGAACGTTTTTTGTCGGCGGCGTTTATTTCACTGTCGACTTGAGAAAATATATCATTTTGAAATCGCAAAATCTGGAGTATATATTCTTCACGCCTATAATGTTATATTATATATAATATTATATTCCCTCACAATTTTCCCTTTCCCTAAACTTGCAGTAGTGAAAATATTCTATTTGAATGATTTCGTCCTAAAATGTCATTTTTCCGGAGAGTTTTTTTTTCTTTTCCTTTTAATTTATATACTTTATTTTGATTAGAAAATACAACAGAACACATTTAGTGTATAGTTCTCCTTAAGGTACGTTCACATTTGTCAAATATTTGACCAAATAAGCGATCCACTAAATACTAAGGAAAACCCTTTTAATTCATTTAAGTGTTATAGGTTGCGTTTTATGCAATTAGGAATACAATTAATTACTAATTTCTCAATTTATTAATTGACTTATTGTATGATAAATTGTGGTCAATTAAGGCCTTAATTGCGAAAAATGCCCTAATTGCGCCATTAAGGGGTATGTCTGAGCACGCTATTAACTAAACAAGTTCCATTAGGTGTGAAACCGGCATACATTTTGTACACTTAAGTTGTTGTAAATATGTCGTTTTGTTGGGTTTCCAAAATATGGCCAAATTATTTCAGTACATACATTTTAAATATGAGAGAAAATTTCAATTTTCTTTCCGTGGAAATGACCATATGATATTATTAATAAAATAAATCTTACCTACTTTTACATAAATATTTAAAAAACTTTACCTTAATAACAAATTTATAAAAATATTTGGTGAAGAATTGTACTAAACTAAAGCCCTTCGAAGGGAAATATGGTATCACGAATATCTTGTGATCAATTTTCCCTCTATTATTTCTCAATGAATTTAAAAATAGAAGAAAAAAATCCTATTATTTTGAACAGGAATCACTCAACAGCATCCTCTTCAGAGCAGGCATTTTCTTTCGCCTGAAATTGCATATGATAACTGTGTTAGTATATGTGTGTGTGTGTGTGTGTGTGAAAAATTAATCAGTTTGAATTCATCCACTTTAAAAATGCAATTGTTTATGCACGACAATAGAACTATCCTTCAGTTTTCATCATTTTCATGATGTGCACTGGATGCATGGGCATACATTTGACATTTCAATTAATTTTCTGAGAGTGAAATATTTTTGTTCGTTTGTTTTTTTAAGCTTTTGTGTAAAAAGAATTTCAAATTTTACCTTGAATATGCTCTACATGGATGATATTCTGCCTGTAGAACACTATTATCCTGCGCCGTCACTAATAAAGTCTAGTGGACGCCGTTGTTTTTTTCTTTCAGGCATTTTTGTTTTGTCGTTTATTAACTTTGGTTTTACATAGAAGTACAAATTAACAAAAACACACACACACATATATAAACATCTTTTCCCACGTTAGTAGTTTTAACCGAAAATCATTTTTGGTAAAATAACCTTTAACTTTTAGCAGCAAAGCACTGTGGGGCTAAATAAAAATATTTTTGTAAAATATATCGGCCATTTACGAACACAGTCCAAAGTGGACGAAATTTCATAGACACACAAAATTGCCAACCAAAACTTTACTTATAGTGGCGCCCCAAGAAAATGTTGGGAGTGACCCATATATCCTTTGCAGAAATACTACTTATGGAAGGTGACATAAGAATAAATTTTTTTTTAGAAAATTATTGGTTGGAAGGGAGCGGCTTGTTTCCAAAAAGGGAAAAAGGTTTATTGCACAATTTTTAAAATTGTTATTTTAGCAACAGGGTTAAAATCAGCCTGATTTAGACTCCAAAGTCTTGGGAAATTTTACATTTCGGATGCGCCGGAAGTCGGCCGTGTCAAATATTATAACGTTATCATATTCCACACATTATGACTTCTCAATCAAACGAATAAAAAATGTCCATGATATCTCACCCCCAATTTGTTTTATTGAAATTTAAAAATAAGAACAGCCTAATGAAGGCCTTTTATTCAAATTCAAAAGACAAGTGGAGCAAAAAGGAAAAATATATTGGAAATCGAATGCAAGCAATGGGGAGAGTTAAAAATGTTTACATGATCGAATTAACCAAACTTGAGGTTTCAAAAAAATTCCCTCCTGAGCAATTCAGGCAGTCGGTACGCAAAACATATGCGGAAGTGCACCCCCACTATACCCTCTTCAGAAATTATTATTATATTTCCAAAGTATTTTGATTCTGCCCCAATGTGCAATGGCTAACGAACACTGTAATTGTTTAATTAATTTAATCATATGAAATATATATATTTACATGTAATTACGATAGCATGTGACGCACCTTAATGAGTATCCCCAATAATATGGCTAAATTACTTCAATTTCTTTAAGACATAATTAATTTATAACATACGAACAGCAGAGTGTTTCACCTCCACATCCAGTTACTTTGAATTAATTAATGTGAAGGTTTGTGAATTACATAGAACATAATTACACAATTAAGTTTTTAGGTAAAATACCAAAATATCTACCCATTTATTTTTATTGCTACGTACTCATTTATTTATTTGTTTGCTGCTGCAGAGCTTTTTGGAGTTGAGTTTCAAGAAAAGGCATTTAAGCAGAGATAAAAAGGAGGTTGTTTTTTTGTAGGCTTCAATATCATAATCATAGTGTTTCAGTTCTTTTAAAGGCGCATTGAAGGGACCTACTTTTGAAAATAATTGTTCAGCACATTTGACTCAGTCACGCATAATATTTCCCTTTTTCCATTCCTGCTATTATAAATAAATATTCCCCTTGAGATTTCTGACTCCTTCTGTAATGAGGACGACAGACGGTATTTTCAATGCATTCAAAAATAGAGTTTAATTAAAATACAAAATGTTAGTAATATTTTATAAAACTATATTTAAATAAATAAAACAACTCTATTTTAATAATCGTTTAGATCGAAGTAAAAGCGCAACTAGGGTTGGCTGCCCACTGGTTAAGCCGAAAATCCCCCCAGGAGTTTTAAGGGGTAATTTATTTAAAATCACCCAAGAGGCTTCTATTCATATAAACAATAATAACACAATTTTATTTTTATTTATATCATTAGAAAATAATAACAAGTTGATTACTGCTGTTAAATGAAAAACAAGCAATAAAATTTATAATGAAATTTATAAAAAAGAATCATACAAATCGTACTCAAGTATTTATATGTCAACTTTTTCATAAGCAGTGGGACTTTCGTTATTCCTAGTGGGCTTTTCATTATTCCTTATTTTAAAAAAGTACGGTATTGTACCTGCCAAGGAAACACGTTTTCAATCACACTGAAATGATAACTTCGATTGTATAATATAATATATTACAAAAAATAGCTGATTAGTTTTCCCATGAAATGATCAATTTAAATTTTAAGTAACTGCAACCATCCAGTGTTAAGAAGGAATATATAAAAACTAAACATTAAATCCTGGATGTAGATTAAAGAGTATAACAAAATGTATTCAAATTTACTTCAAAACCAAACATAATCTGACTAATCTTAATTAGACATCAGCAGCATTGAGAGAGAAGCATAATTGAAAAATTGGTTGGAAACTAAATTCACAGGCTATATAGGACCACCCGCAGCCAGAAAAAGTTAAACAGAATTATATGAATAAATATATATAAACTTAAAGTTTCTTTTCTCAAAACCAAAGAAACATTTGCGTATGACAGGGATGTATATGTATGTGTGTGTGCATGATTGTGTGTATAAAACGTATTATTTCTTTAATTAAGCTAATTTTAATGAAGTGAATACATGTGGATTGGAAAATTATGGGCTGTTAATTTATACACAGGAAAAACTGAAATCTGATATCAATTACAAGAAATCCATGTTGAATCAATTTCATTGCTAATGCAGTGAAACTGGGATGAAAATTGTGTGAGAATGGGTAAAAGGTATTTTCTAATATTGTTGTGCTCGTTACTTGTTAAGTATGTCTATATGCCCGCATTTAATACGTTTTCTTACATCAATTCATCAGTACAATTCGATGTAATTTAATTTTGTGATCTTTAAATTATCTACGTTGAAGACTACTGACATTCTCGATGTAAGAAATAATTAAAGGCAGGCATATAGACATGCTTAACCAGTAAGAAAATAAAGTGACTTTTTGTGTGCCTTATATAGAAGTTTAGGGCGTGGAAAGCTACATACAGTGTTCAAACGAAGGCTTTGAATACCCTAAATGTTAATTATAAGAATATTAGGTTATGTACAGCAAACTAATTTAAAAACCACCATCGTTACATTAACTTTAAAACTTAATTTTGAAAATAACAAGTCATAAAATGGCAATAAACTACTTAACCGCTAAACCGCTGTGTTTGTTACTTCTGTTCCCTCAAATTTTTCAAAATTGGAAAACCTCAAACAAAAAAATGTTTTTACTCCAAAACTTGCCGAAATAATGCAGCACAACACTGTGCACTGTTCACATAATTATGAGTACAACTCGAGTGGTTGTTCAAAAATTCTAAAAAGCAACATATCCGGTTTTTATTTAACAAAATTCCTGGCTAAATTTGACCGATGGCATGGCTTATGCTGGCTTTGAGGACCTCGATAATTTGCAGCGTCTACGCCTACACCTGCGTTTCAGGAAAACCTCACAAGAAAAAGTCTAAGACAATCAAATCGGACGTTTTCGGTGACCAGTTCGAATCCACGTGAGATATCGACGACCTCAAATAGCGGGTTATCTAATAATTCGAATCACAATAAAATAAATCTCTCATAGAAAGAGATGTATTTATTGTTGTATTCTCCTTTTCATTTGATAATACTTAATTCACAAGCTGTACTCCAGCTGTTTTTGTTTGTACAAAAAATTAAAAACATTTAAATAGCAGCTTAAATAGAAATTGTTTTATATTTAGCAAATTAATATTTTAGAAGTAAAAACAATATTTTACAGAACGAATAAATGATTTAAAAAAGAAATATTTTTTTTCTATGCATTTCCAATCTATAACTTGGCAGCACTCAACTTAGCACAGCCAAAAACAGGAAAAAACAAGATGGCATTTCGTAAGGCCCATGATGTAATAAATATAAGGTGGCAATGCTACACCAGATGATTGTTCTTTATTTCAATATATTTTATTGTATTTTGACGTGGTTGTTGTAGTGCTGTATTTGTAGTTGCAGCGATACCACTTTATATTTACTAACAGGCAAAAACAAAGTGGTACAATTTCGTAAAAACCTACTTAAAACCAATTCAAAAGTGGTTTTAAGTGGGCTTCAACGAAATCATTTTGTATGGTTAGAGCAGGCTTTAATGTTAAAGCCAGAATCTATTAAAAACAATCATTCTGAAAGCACTATTAGCTTTGCCCCAATTTGTCTTGAGCCCACTCGCTCACATGGGTTCGACCATTCTCGTCGCCTCTCATATTTACATACGAATACTATATACGAATTAATTATATCACATAAATGTATTTGTTTTACCCAGATTCTTTCTCTTTGCAAGGTTGTTATTGAATACAAGTAAAATGCTGTTATAACAGCAACGGTATGGCTACTTGAGGATATGTGTGTGTGTGTGTGTGTGTGCATGTACACCTATACTTATGTAGGCCATTAATAAATTGTACACAATTAAGTCTATAAGTGGAGAGAACATAAAACATTTATAATAAGAATATTAAAATTAATTAAATTTTCGATTATTAACTTTAGTTTTTATTACTTTACAAACGTAAGAATTTGAATTTCCACATGACACCAGGGGAGGGTAAATAATTTAAATACTTCTATATAGTTTCACCACAATTCACGTTACAAAAGTACTACATTAAGCGAACAAGAAGTTCATATAGAATTTCAAATATGTTTTAGTTCTTTAGCTTAATTTTTTTTAATTTTATTTTATTATCGTTTGCTACGCGAAAATATTTCAACGAAATCAAATTGAAAATGAGAACTGCTATGGCGTCATACAGTACATATTTTCTACAGGAATAATTAAATATTGAAGGGCCTTTGGGATTTTTATGATCTCTAGAACAGATGAATTCCTGGCAAAAATAACAAAATATATTTAATTTTTTTTTTACAATATGATGTGGGGCAAATGTCCATCTCTACCACGTCGGCAGATGTCTGACAAAATTTTCGACCACATTTTGCATCAAAGTTTCGTTTATCTTGGCATTTGAGGGAGCTGTTGGCTGACGTAGTAAGACACAAGACTACGATGCCTTAGGTCCCAAGTTCGAGTCCGCACTCAGTCATGAATATGGTGTGAAATTTTTTTGATCTGGGGGCAAATTAAGACGCCCGATATCGTTCGAGATTTGTATTTAAATTTCAATCCATATCGAATGCGGTAATTGACATCGCCATATCAAGACCGGGATATTTCTCATGCAATAACCGAATTGTTTGGCGGACTGTGCGGAATCTAGCTGAAACTAAAGACCACTGATGTCCTCATTAGCCCATTAAGGCCACACAAAACCGGTCATCACACAGAGAATTCACAGTGACAGCTTTTGCTTGCTCAAACGGCACAACATCCACAAACGGCAACATCGTGCGGCCACATGCTTTGGATTTAAGGGGTTTTCGAGGACAGCTTGGGTATTTAATGATCCCTCTCTATGCGGCAATATTTTATTTGTTTACAACAATTAACTACTTCGGGCAGTCTCTGCCCATTCTCAAAATTAAACGATTTTTCAAAAGTATTTAGGGGTTAGGTTTTTTTTTTTTTTTTTTGGAAAATATTTCCTGATGTTGACAAAAATTAGTTAGAGAATATGAAGGATTGTGTTTTAAATAACGATTATTAATTGGTTTATAATTAATAGGACTAACGAACCTTCAAATCTGTAGGTTTTTGAAACTTAACTGCGTAACAGATGTTAGTTGGCAAGTTCGAGGTACACTCACAGGAAATATCCTTAAGAAAAGGCTTGGTCAAATGGGAGAGAGTACATGCATGCCCAAGCATGCTTGTACACGTATTAATGTGTATATCAAGGGATGTGCACACACACGCACACACACATACGTTTAATGGCATACTTTTTAATAATGGCCAAAATAAAACAGGCAACACGTCATCATAAGCATCGCCATTATCGCTGTCATCCGAGCAGAAGATGCTTTATGAATATCAAACAAAGCAAACAATCAACCATCCATCCATCCATACACACAAACGACTAACGACCACACACACACAAATACACGTCCCTTCATTTAACTTCTAACAAAAAACAATAAACAGCCCATATGGTATTTCATATACATATAAAAATATGTAATTATTTATATACGAGTACGGCCACAGCCAAGTACAGCACATAATTTATGAGGAACGGTACGTTTAAAATTGGGATGGGTGCTTAGCTTTCAATCGAAAATAGTTCTAGAAGTTTTAATCGGGGTTTATCTACAAAAAACAATATTCAAATAAGACCTCCTCAATGCTCCGATGGCCGATCGTATCTATCGGGTGTTTTTTATAGAGTGATAGAAGTTTAAATCATAATAAAACATAGTAATATGCTTTTGATATCAATGAAACGGTCTCTATTGGATAGCAAATTTTATGACATTAATGTTTAAATATGATTTCGGCCATGTGGCCGCCACGGCTGGCGAGTACAAGGCCCAATCTGGAGCACCGATTTTCACAAACTTTTCGCAGCATTTGCGGCCGTATCTCGCCGATAACTCTTCGAATGTTGATTTTCAGATGTTCAATTGCTTGTGGTTTATCGACGTACACAAGCGACTTTACATAACCCCAAAGAAAACAATCCAAAGGGGTTAAATCACACGATCTTGGGGGGCCAATTAATTGAGCCATTTCGTGAAATTATTTTTTCGTCAAAAGTTTGCTTGAGTAAATCAATTGTAGCGCTCGCTGTGTGGCATGTGGCTCCGTTCTGTTGGAACCACATATCAGCAAGATTAATGCCAGCTAATTGAGGTACGAAAAAAACTTCGAATCATGTTCCTATACCGTTTACTATTGACAGAAACACTTGCGGAGTTTCTGTCGCGGAGTCAGCTTTATGCTTTAAGCGCACCAAACAGTAATTTTCTATGGACAAAGGCTTGTGGATTCTCCTCACTCCAAATGCGAAAATTCTGTTTGTTTACGTACCCATTCAACCAAAAATAGGCTTCATCGGAATATAAAATTTGGAATGGACGAAGTGCACGATAAGTTTGACGAACAGAACCATTATTTTGATTGAAAATTTCCACAATTTGCACGCCTCGCTCTGGTCCATAATGAAATGTCAAAGCAAACTAAACAAAAAGCAACGATCAGCTGTTAAATGGGTACTCAAATAAGGCAGTGATGCCAACTCAAAGTTGTATCGCTCTATAAAAAACACCGGATACTTATTTCGAGTCTGAGTCGAATTATTATTTAGGCTCAGATTCAAATCCGCAAAATAATTTAAAATTTTTATTAAATTCATGTTGAATCACAGTGGTTTTTTTCCAACAAAATACTTTTAGTCGCTCTCAGTGTAGATGAATATTTTGTAAAATATTAAGCGTAAAAAGTTTAATTCAGGCAATAAACATTTAAATACGGATTTTTTGGGTCTTCCTAATCATATTATAGTAAAACAAAGTGAAATTATTTTAGTTGTTTGAATAGGAACAGACGATTTGAAAAAAAAGCGGAGTGTCCATCTTTGGCAGCTCGTCTGCCCGTTTATTACCTGGAAAGTTGCCTGGACCCACGTCAGCTTGACCGCCCAGTCTGAATAAATAAACATTATTTATTGTTATTTTTCCTTTTTCTTCCCAATTTTTAAAAAGCGCTGACAAAGTCACCAGCACTTGGAACATTTCGATCAACTTTTCCGAGGTCCTCTTGGGTATAAATAACAACATAATTAATTTAATATGCATATTATTAATTTGTTGGTACACAACAAAAGAAGTAACGTTTACCCTTAAGTCATGTCATATAATTGCATTCGTTGTCTTGGGACTCTACTGACCATTTTGGATAGGATCTTTCACTGAAGAATATTAATTAAAAAAAAAAGTTCTTTAAAAACTTTTAACATTTTGATTTTAAGTCCTAATCGCATGAATTTCTGTGCGCTTGTTTGGTGAACGAAAATTATGTGCAAAAGAAAAAAAATTTTTTTTAATATTCTAGAATGCAAAATTAGGGCCTGCATTTGTTTATTGGTAAAATATTATATTAGATGATGATGATAATGTCCTATTTTGTTTGATGACGTGTAAAACCAAATTTTAAGCGAACCGTCGTCATCTTTGCAAACAAACAAATAAAATCACGTACAACTGACAAACAGAAATAAATATTGTGTTATTTAGTGTTGGTGTCGTGAGTTGTGGCAAGAGCAACAGCAACAGCAACAGCAGCAGCAGCAGCAGCAGCAGCAGTGGTAGTAGTAGTAGTTGTTGTAGTAGTAGAATTTGCTAATGGTGGGAAACGGAAACATTGAAAAGGAAGTTGAGTGGGGAATTTTCAGATGAGTACGATGTTGATGATGATTTTGTATTAAAGTGTTGTCTCCCTGTTATACACACAACGTTTTCAAATGCTGTGGCATATTGAAATGAAAAGCAACAAATACAACAGCAGTCAAACAACGAGAAGAAGAACAACAATGATGATGGCAATGCTGATGGTGTTGAAGGCTGTTTTGCTGCTGTCATCTTGTTTTATTAAATTTGATGTACACACACACACACACACTTCCCATTCACCTCGTTTCTTTTGTTATTTGGAGCGTTATTTTATTTAATTTTTTTTCCATTTCCTTAAATTTATTAAGAACTTTGTTTTTTTTTGTATGCTTCTTTAAAACTTACACATTCCAACATACTTTGTGTTTGTGTTGGTTAGTTGCGTTTCCTTTTTGTATACTCGTAAAGAGAAGCGTTGCTTGATTGAAAAATATTTTAAACACGTTTTCTTGCAGTTTTATTTATTTGAAATATATATTTTTTTATTTATTGCATTAGATCAGTTGGCTAATTTATTGTATTATTTATTTTTGTTATTTAATAATTTATTTTATTTTGTTTTTTGTTTTTTATTTTTTTTTTTTTTGTAGCACACGTATATATAAATTTCAATTCGGTTTTAGTTAAAGCTTTTTTATTACTCTTGTTTTTTTTTTTAATAACGTTTAAAAAGTTATTAAATGTTGTGTATATATATTTTTTAAAAATTATTTTGCATACAAGTTAGTAAGTAGTAGGGGAATACGTAGTAGTAAAAAACTCTTTTTTTATTTTAGAAAAAAAACACAAAACAAATATGTATCAATTGATTTTTCACGTTGGATATGTAGCACAAAACTTATGGGTGAGCGAAAATTGTTTCACTTGTACTAAGAAAAAAAGGAGCAAAATTAGTATTGGTAAAATGAAGACAGATTTAATTAAACTGCAGCAGACTTGAGCAAATAACAGGAAGTTCAACCAAATAATTTTGGTATTTTTAGAATTTTGCACAACCGTCTTTTTTATTTATTTATTTATTTTTTTAATTTCTTAGCAGTCTTTCTAGTTGAAGATTGAAAGAAAATAATCTTTTAACATTTTAATTGGTGTTGTTTGGTTGCAAATTATAAAAGGAAATGTGTGTATAAAGAGTATCAAGTGAATGGCTAAAGCCAGCCAGTCAGCGAGTCATATGCATGTCTGTGCATGAATAGCTGGTGCGTGTATGTATGGGTGGATATTGTACGTGAGTTTATGTGCGTGTTGTTAATGTATCGGTATTTGGCAAAATGCGCATGTGGGAAAACTTTCGTGGCAGAGAATTTGATGGTAAATGTTTGTTTGTAGTTCGTCCAACGGTCTTGTCTTGTAGTGAAATTTCGTGCAAGTGGTGAATTGAGTTGTTCTTTTACTTTTGTTTCCTCTTCTTTTTTTTTCTTTTGTACGTTTCAAAATGCTAAAATTTCTGTTATTTTTTCAAGTCACATGACTCGTATTACATTTTTTCTTTTCTTGCATGTACACACACGTACACTAAATTCATGTATATAATTTCTTTATTTTTTTCTTCTTTTTTTTTGCCAAACCAATTGTTTATAATCCTTCGTTTCGTATAGTTTAACCCATCATTATATAATTTGTTTTATAAATATGCACTAAATTGTTATTTAGAAATGAAAAGAACTATAGATTTAAATGAGAAATATTGTCATAGTTAGCTTTGATACAAAACTTTCGTTTGTTTGTCTTTCGAGGATTTTATTGAATTATTTTTGCATAAATTCATTAACTTAAAACATGTTCTTTTATCAAATATTGTAGATATACATATATATAGTGTAGATATACATATGTAAGTGGTACATATGTTATGTATTTATAATAAATGTGCGTATTTCATTTCTATAACACCAGCAGACTTCAAAGGATAATATAAAACTGAAACGTTAAATAGTTTGTGGTACTCTACTTATAGCTGAACTTACCACATTTGGCCTAATAAATCTACATATTCATCTTCCTCTCATTTTCTCTCCCTCTCTCTCTCTCTCTCTCTCACGCTGTCTGTATAAAATCGCTCACTCTCTTTTTCCTAAATGATTTATTTTGTTATACTTATTAAAGGTGGCCAAAATCAATGTTTCACTACATCAGAAGGACTGCCAGATGCAATGAAACATCCACTCCCACAGCGAATAACTAAAATTTGCATCCATTTTTAAGATTTACAAACACGAATATTCACGAAACAAATAAAAACAATGTTTTTTCAGCTGTCAAATTTTAATTGACTCGGCTGAATTGAGTATATGTGAACACAAGATTTAATTGCACAATTAAAATTAAATTGACTCAATTAAAATTGCATGTCTGAACATGGTATAACCTTCCCATGAAAAAACAAACTCCCAAGTTTTCTGGTTTGCTATCGTGAATGTTTACCACAACTAAGATTTTGTGGGAGTGAATTCTCAAACGCAGGGAATTTGGCATCGCCGGTGTTCACTGTCGCGAATTATCTTACAAAATTAATTAACAACAAGCGTTGGTAAGAACGGGAAGGGAAGACACAGGATGCTTCCAAGCGAGTCATGCCGCGATAGTGATGATTAAAAATTTCAACTTTTAGTTTTTGTTACAAACTAAAAAAATTATTCTAATTTGTTAAAAATTGCTTGAATACTTGATATTTTTACCCACTCGTAGCAACTTGAAAGGTGGAAAAATTTAACAAAAAACGCTGATGAGTTGGCATAGCGGCCTCGAAATATATGCCGAAAATATGTATTCCACTTTTAATAAAAATAAATAAAAATTTTATTTATTTAAGACAAATTCTTGAAATAAAAATATTTTGTACATTCCCATACTTGAACTGAAGCCAGATTGATAAATTCCAACAAAATTTTAGCAAATAGTTTTTATTTGCGTTTAAAGTTGCACAACCCAGCCAGCATTTTTGCTCAAATTTTATTATTATTATTATTATTTGTTTTTCTATATTTCAAGGCAAAGACACGAATAAACTATCGCATGATTATTTATGTTCGGTAGCTTTTTCTATTAAACTTTTGTGTTTAATAAAAAAATTGCGTGCGCAATTTACAATTTTTATTACGAAAGATAATTTAAACGAAGTTCTGTTTGATAATTTTTTCCGAAATTTTCTAAAAAGGCAGATGCACAAACACGACATTTAAATTTTGACTTAATCAATGCAATTCGTTGTGTTATTTTGCTCTGACTACAGAAGTAGTTTTTATTTATTTAATTCAATATTTTCTTTCAATGAATCATTTCAATATTTATAAAAAACGAGTTAGACAATTAATAACAAACATGCATTCAAGTTAATTATAAAATCATTGATTCAGGTCTTGATCGCAGCCAGTGGCGTTGTTTCTAACAGTCAATCTTCTAAACAAGACAACGTTGTTACACTAAATTCAAAATAGTTGTTGTTTTGGAATGTTTTGTAAATTATAGAACTGCTGGAGAATATTTTATTAAGAATAAGTAAAATAAATAGCAGCCATCATATTCCTACAATAAATCTAAAACATGTTTACGAAATATTTTGTTGCTCATTAAAAAAATCCAAATATTTTGTTTTTGTTTTTGTTAAAAAAAAATTTTTTTAATTCTTGTTAAATGGATCTTTAAACGATACAACGAGACTTGTGCAAAAAAAAAAAAAAACTTTAACAGCTGGTAGCGGCCTCCTCGTTATATTTCAAACATAATTCCATCAACAGGCATTTCAAACGACTAAAAAATTTCGATATCAGAATACAGACCAATTACTGAAGAATCTCGTATAAAAATAAGAAAATAAACTAGAAATTTGTATATGAATGCAAAAATTTATTAATTTAATATCTCCGCAAAATCAATCTTCAATGATGTTACAGTGGCCTTCAGGATTGTACGAATACTTCATTTTATTTTGCGATTTATTGTAGGACCGATTCCCTATTACAAACAAAATCTCTCCGGGAATTATTTGTCTTTTGCATTTCTACTTTGCTGTAAACGAAACTCGCAAATGGGATACTTTTTCCCGGAAAGCAAGTACATATTATGAATGTGAATAAAAGGGAATATGTATATCATAAGAGATGTAAGAAATAATTCCGCCAGCTAATTGAAAGGGAATACAATTAGTATGAAGCAGTGTGTGGAAAGTGTGGCCACCTCTTTGCACAAACCTGATGAAAATCTTGCATCTTTGCAAGATGAGATGATCCATATCATCTGCCAGTGACAGCTGATATGGATCATTGAAAATTAAGACTTTATTTGGACTTATTTCTTCTTTATCGATAAACTTTTTGTTGGCATTTTAAATTTCCTTTTCTTTTACTTTTAGAAAATATTCTACAATCATTTTCTTAAATAAAACAATTTTCCAAATCACACCCACATAAGGAAACAAGCGTTTTGGCCAAAGGTTTTTATGTTGAGTTATTCGAGTTTCCAATGTTCAGTTCTAAATGTGTCTTTTTTATACAGGATTACATTTTTATTACACATCAATATACATTTCTTCTGAAAGCTCATTAGTTTTAATATCTTATAGTGTTTTCACACTGGCATGGTTTCAACGTAAAACCAACTGTCGAAATCTTGTTTTGCCATACACAGTGATTTTGTTAAAATCAACTTAAAACCATTTTTGTTTTAAATTGATTGGTTTTAAGTAGATTTTGTGAAATGCAATGCAGATTTCAGAACTTGCATATTTTATATGATTTAATATCTTTTTCAAGCATTTATATAATTGGTTCCATAATATTCAGATATTAATTTCCAAAATATGAAATAATTCCTCTTATGAATTGTGGAGTTAACTGCACTGTACGATAATTTATGTCAACGACTGTAAATCTAGCAAGAAACAGCTGACTATCTGCTCATTCCTCTAGAACGTATCTGAATATGTATGCATAAATAATACAAAAAAAAAACAATAAAAATAACAACAATGAGGCATACATATTAACGGCATTTTATGCACATACATATTTACATTTCCACCAAATATTATTGGCAACAAATCCATTAATGTGGTAAAGAAAATGTTATAAAAAGGCAAAAGGAAATGTTTGCTCTAATAATTAAGCACCCACCTGTTTCAATAGAAGTTTTTCTTTAAAATATTGTCAACACATGCACAAAAATTAAGAAAACAAAGAATACAATAAGAAGGAGTCTTCTTTGGGTTTTTACATTTGGCTGCTAAATTTTCTCGCCACCGCACAATTACATGCAATATTGATATATATTTTCTTTTAGTTTTTATTATTTAAGCACAAATATGTTCACTGATTTTATAGATTAAATTTATTTTCCTGCTGTTTTCTCAAATATACTGAAAATATGTATTAAACGGATGAGGTCACGAAACAAACTGCAGATAAAAAGCACAACCAATAAGCGAAGGTATTTTTTATATTTTCCATTATATTGTTCATAGATGGCGCTATTTTTCTGTATACCGAAAGCACATTCCAGTAGACTGAGGGTAAAGCCAAATAGTTATCACACAAAGGCAATTCACAGAATATATGAATACAATCAAAACTATTGCGACTAACTGTTGCCCACCACAATGCTCCATATGAACTTATCTTGTGATAGATTCCAAAGCAACTAGAGACATAGAAATTGCATAAATAAAATGTATAGATACAATATGACACAAACCATTCTATTCAGTGCGGTAACCGCATCGCATCAGATGCACTCAATATGACAAACATGGTATTCATACATATAGAGGCCCAAATTGGGTATAGAAGCAGTTTGACAAACAAGGCAGATATTTGGTTGTGCAAGACTGTTGCGTAGTGTATAACAGCGTAATCATGTTTGACAAGTGTCTTGGAGATATGTCATAGTAGCCAATGAATTCCTTCTCAACAATCACATATTTTTACAAATATCAAAGTAGAAATACTGAGATATATAATATGTAGCAGCCATAAGTCCACAGCAAAAAAAATTATTTTTACGATTCCGAATCTCTGTGGAATGCCACCTACTAAATCGAAAACCCTTGTCTGTAGATAAGCCATCGTAACGTAGAACTCTGATAAACAAAAGCAATATTAACTACTTTTTTTTATATCTCTGCATTTTGCACTTTGTCTTACATTCTCATTCACAACATGAAGGAAAAACGTGCGTCTCAAAAACCCAAATCTCTAAAAAATCGTTTAGATGAAGAAATTCAACAGTTAAAGTCTCAATATGAGACAATTTCTTGTGAGAAAGATGTAATAAAACGCTTTGAAGATTTCCCACTATCACAAAAAACCCTTAAGGGGCTAAACGATGCCAAATATAACCATCCGACAGATATTCAACGTGAAAGTATTGGACCTGCTCTGCAGGGTAAGGATGTATTGGGAGCTGCCATAACTGGAAGTGGCAAAACTTTAGCTTTTCTTATACCAGTAAGTATACAGTGCACATGTTGGGCTATGATTTTATTCAAACGTTGCAATATTAATATAGATATTGGAGCATCTTTTCGTGGCGAAATGGTCAAGAACAGATGGTGTAGCCGCTATAATAATATCGCCAACACGAGAATTGGCTTATCAGATATTCGAAACTCTGAAGAAAATTGGCAAATATCATGACTTTTCGGCAGGTCTTATTATTGGAGGCAAAAACTTGAAATTTGAGCGCAGTCGTATGGATCAATGCAATATTTTGATATGCACACCTGGCCGTTTGCTTCAACATATGGATGAAAATCCATTGTTTAATGCCTCAACTATGGAAGTGTTAGTTTTAGATGAAGCTGATCGGTGTCTCGATATGGGTTTCGAACAGACTTTAAATGCTATAGTTGAAAATTTTCCACCGGATAGACAGACATTATTGTTTTCTGCTACACAAACAAGCTCCGTAAAAGATTTGGCAAGACTTAATCTTAAAGATCCTATTTACATTGGCCATGCAAAAACTTTGGATGAAACGAAAAGTGATGTAAAAATGGTGCCCGATCTGCTGCAGCAAAATTATGTTGTTGTTGCACTGGAGGATAAGATAACAATGTTATGGTCATTCATTAAAAATCATTTAAAACAGAAGATTATAGTTTTCATGTCAAGCTGTAAACAGGTTAAATATATCTTTGAAATATTTTGCAAATTGAGACCTGGCACTAGTCTGTTAGCATTATACGGAACTCTCCATCAGGATCGCAGAATTGCTATTTACAATGATTTCGTTAAAAAGAGTAATGTTGTGCTGTTTGCAACTGACATAGCCTCACGTGGCCTAGATTTCCCTTCGGTTAATTGGGTCGTTCAACTTGATTGCCCAGAGGATGTCACCCAATATATTCACCGAGCTGGCCGTTCGGCTCGCAATAAAGCACGTGGTGAGTGCCTTTTAGTTTTGTTGCCCTCCGAGGAAGGCATGATTGAGGAATTGAATAATAAATTTCTGAATGTTCGTAAAATTCAAATTGATCCCAAGAAACTTTTTTCGCCACGAGCCAAAATGGAAGCATTTCTAGCACAGAATCCGGAATTGAAAGCTTCAGCTCAACGAGCTTTTGTTGCATATATTAAATCGGTGTTTTTGATGAAAAACAAAAAAGTATTCAACACTCTCGCCTTAAATTTTGATGCATATGCAAAATCTTTAGGTCTAGTGGTCACTCCTCGTGTACGATTCTTGGAGCGTTATTTAAAAAAACAAAATGTTAATAGTGGTGAGAAAAATGAAGACAACTCAGATTCTGACGAAAAATCTGAAAATGGCCATGAAAAGTTAGTAACTGAAAGACATAACAAATCAAAATCATTTAGCAAAGATGAAATGCTTTTTAAGGCCACCGACAGTAATACGGACTCCGAAGACGATGAAAGTTTCATCAAAATCAAAAGAGCAAACCATGAAATTGGAGATAATCTACCAGAAAGTAAGGATGGCGAAGAAGAGGAATTGCCCCCGCCAGTGCTTAGAAAGAAGGAGAAACTGATCACTAAGGCTTCTTTGGCCAAAAAAGTTCTTAAGAAAAAGCTGCAAATGAACGAAAAAGTCAAATTTGATGAGGAAGGCCAAGAAATAGTAGATCCACGTAAACAATTACAATCTGCCTTAGCTAAGGAGTATGAAAGTAAAGAGTTAACATCGGGCGGCATAGATATTGAAATGGCTAAACAATTGTTGGAAGAGGAAGATAAATTTGATAAGCAACGTTTTAGAACGCTGGTAAAACAAAGACATAAAGCTGCTAAAGAAAAAATTAAAAAGCGCGAAGATTACAACGATAACGAGAAGAATCGACACAGCGAAAGCGAAGATGCTGACAGTGGAGATGATAGTAATGATGGAGATGATTCTGTTGACTTATCGTGGCTTCCAGATCCATCTAAAATTTATAATAAAGAGTCAAACTCTGGCTTGGACTCAGATAAGGACGATAGTGTTTCATTACCTATACAAAAGTCTGAAGATAGCAACAGTGAAGACGATGATGAGCATGTTTTTAAAGAACCTTTAGCGAAAAAGTCTAAAATAACATCAAAATTAACCCTAAACGATGCTGAAGTTATTGCTGCACAATTGTTGGCTAGTTCTATGTAGTGTTTTAAATTAGTTTCTTTTTCAATAAATTCAAACTATTAAATAAATACTTGTACTTATTCATAATGTGGGTCTTTTTTCTTCAAGCTAAGTGTAGCGAAATTTAATAAAAAAAAACTAAGGATTAGCTTTCCATATATCCTTTTGTTCATTACATAACACACTAAGAAAAAAAAATCAATTGCTCACTCTACCATCCTATGAAAAATACAAACAGCTTTACGAATGCTTAGATTTGTGTGTATGTACGTGTGGTTTTTCAGGCAAGCATTAAAACTCTTATATTCGAATAATTGAGAAAAACAACTTTAAATTTTGCACGATTAATTAATATTGTGAGCACATGGCGAAGTCACAGAATAAAGGGAATAAATTTAAATTAATATTCATTTGTCAGTCACGCACCAAAAAAAATGCACCGACATTTTGAGATCGGGATGTCGAAAAAATCTCAAGTGATATTTGACATCGCACGCTTTAACTTGTAATTAAGTTCCTCCGAAACGAAATTTTAAGACCATATTTTCCTTTTCTTTTCAACAAAAATATGTATTTTATTTTTTACAACTAACAAGAATTACATATCTTGTTATATTTTTTATTTTTTCTTCAATTTACATATATAACATGTAAAAAATAAAAAAAGAACAAAATATTTATAGGAATTAATAATTAATTGTATGTATGTACTCCTACGTGGTATGTGTAGTATTTCTTTTAAGATTATGATTTAAATGTTAATATTATTTAAAGTTAAAGTTTAAAGTAAAATATTATTGATGAGTTAACACAATATTTGTAAAATTAGTCATTTTACATCATGCCACCCATACCACCCATTCCTCCCATACCGCCCATGCCACCCATACCAGGCATACCACCAGGACCATCTTCTTTAGGAATTTCAGTAACAACAGCTTCGGCTGTTGTCAGCAAGGAAGCAACACCGGCAGCATCAGTAATAGCAGTGCGCACGACCTGTAAATATTTACGAATATATACTTTAAATTCAAATTCTTCAAAAATATTATTTTATAGACGCACTTTAGTGGGATCAATTATACCCTTTTCAATGAGGTTGCCGTATTCTCCTTTCAATGCATCGTAACCCCAGTCACCTTCTTTGTTCTCAACCTTAGCAACAACCATGGCGCCATCGATGCCAGCGTTCTTGGCAATGGTCATGCAAGGCATACGCAAGGCGCGGCGGACAATTTCAATGCCCATATTTTGGTCTTCGTTTTGTCCCTTAAGACCCTCCAATTTGGTGATGCAGCGCAAAAGAGCAGTGCCACCACCAGGAACAATACCTTCCTCAACAGCAGCACGGGTAGCATTTAGGGCATCATTTACGCGGTCTTTCTTTTCATTTACCTCAACTTCACTTGAGCCACCGACACGCAATAAAGCAACACCGGAAGCTAAACGAGCCAGACGTTCTTGTAATTTCTCCTTTTCATATTCGGATGTAGTTTCAGCGATCTGATCTTTGATTTGTGTGACACGACGTTCAATATCTTCTTTCTTGCCTTTGCCTTTCAAAAGTAAAGTATCGTCCTTGGTAATCACAACCTCACCAACTTTGCCGAGATCATTAATGTTGACATCTTCCAATTTTACAAGGTTAGCATCGTCACCGAATACAATACCGCCAGAAGCAATAGCCATATCAGTGAGAGTAGACTTGCGATTATCGCCAAATCCTGGAGCTTTTACAGCGGCTACTTGGAGACCAATTTTCAAACGGTTGACTACTAAAGTGCTCAAAGCTTCACCATCAATATCTTCAGCAATAATGACTAAAGGTTTACGTTGTTGATTGGCCAATTCTAGGGCAGGAATGATACTTTGAACCGATGAAATTTTCTTTTCAGACAAAAGCAACAAGGCATCTTGAAATTCAACTTTGGCGCCTTTAGAGGAGTTTATGAAGTAGGGAGAAATGTAACCTCTGTCGAATTTCATGCCTTCAATAACTTCCAACTCATCAATTAACGTCTTGCCATCCTTTACTGTAATGACACCATCACGTCCCACTTTCTTCATAGCTTCACTAATCAAATCACCAATAGCTTTATCTCCATTAGCTGAAATAGTTGCTACCTGTGCGATTTCTTCGGGTGTGTTGACCGGACGTGACATGGCCTTTAAATTATCCTTGACTGTATCGACAGCTAACATTACACCACGACGAATTTCGACAGGATTCGCTCCTTTGGAGATCTTTTCAAAGCCTTCCTTGGCAATGGCACGTGCCAAAACGGTAGCGGTAGTAGTACCATCACCGGCCTCTTCGTTGGTGTTATTGGCTACATCTTGCACTAATTTAGCACCAATATTTTGGAATTTATCCTTTAATTCAATCGATTTGGCAACGGTAACACCGTCCTTGGTGATCTTGGGTGAGCCCCACGATTGTTCAATTATGACATTGCGACCCTTCGGGCCCATTGTTACGGCAACAGCATCGGCAAGGATATCGACACCCTGCAACATCATAGCACGGACTTCAGGACCGAATTTGACATCTTTTGCATAACCACGAACAGCCAATTGGCGTGCAATGGAAGAACGGGCAAGTGTAACTGGTAAGCGGAACATCTGAAACAATATATTACAATCGATACCAAATTTTATAACTTGAAGCAAAATTAATTGTAATTGTGGTTGCCGTAGAATAAAAATTTGAATTGATGTTAATTATATTAAATTTGATGTTTACTCATGGAACACGTACACAGAACCTGTAGCTTTAGTTACTGTCATAATAATTATGATCCTAGTTTTTCCTCTGACATTTCATAAAATAAATCCTCTTTTTGTGTAATTATTCATGGACGCCAATTTCGAGACTATATCAATAACACAACATCTGCGTTCTCTTTTTCATTTGTATTTGTCAATTTTTAATATTATTTTTAATATCAATTTTTATCGATAAATAAGCATCCTACTTTGGATATTCTCTTGATATTCAAGACATTGGATTACCAAAACTGTTAGAATCTTAAACCAACATGCAATAGAACAAATGTGCACCTTATTGATTATATTGACGCACTAGATGGTAACATCAGAAAAGTAATTATTCAGATATGGCACCAAATCTTTTTTAATCACAGTTAAAAATCTATGGCTCTTTAATACACTTCAGTTAAAGACTAAATACAAAATTATGAGGCTAAAATGTACATTTTTGGAAATTAGCAATACCAAAGTAAATCATCGACCTTTTCTTTGGTTTTAGATTTGTATGCAAATTTTAAAATAGAAGATTAAACATGTTGAGTTAACTGATAAGAAATTCTGTCCAACAAAACTATGGGAATTAAAATGAAACAGTAAGTTTCATTTTGAAGTAAATACAAATGTATGTATATAATAAAACTATCTACAAAGATTACAAAGACAATCAGTTGTTAACCGACATATGTATGTAAATTTTACGAAAACACATAATGGAAATTCTTATCTTTCTAATTTACAATTTTTTAAAAGAAGAAACTAAGAGGGTAGTAAGTAAACATTGTTTCTAAGAATACATACTTACTACAACGATATTTATATCTTATGTACACCATTAGAGAAAAATATGCATACACTACGCAAATATTTACTTTTCATATCTGAAACTTTGTCATAACAGAAACTAAACAAAAAAATAGAGAACCCGTATTTCCTAACAAAAGAATTTCTTCAGATCCAAACGTGTAAAAATTGTTATATAAACAGTTGATAAGATGTTTCCGATTTGAGTTTTTCATATATGACTAAAGAGATTGAGCTGTCAATTTAGCATTTCAGATTTTACAAAAATTTCCAAAAAGTTCTAGTAATCTATTAGCCTTTATATAATCACTTGAGAATTACATAAGATTAAGATAAGCATAACTGGCTTACAAACTTATACAATATATAACAATATATTATGTATATTCGATATGAATCACTTTTGAGTCTTTATAATTGTAACTTTACAGGAAAAAGTAAAATAAGCAACAGAAAATGTATTGATCACAGTAGAAACTAAATTATGAATTCCATGCAAATTCGTTGTTTTATACTATGGTACCACATTTTTCTGGTGCATTTGTGTGAAATGTATTGGAATCATAAACTAAATTTTATAAAAATATGAATTAGGTTCTTTCTGCTTGGGACCGTCGATATATATTCATATATGTATGTATATTTCAAAATTAGATTTAGTTTCCGATCATTCGAAGAAGAATTTCATTACCGGCTTTTAATATCTAAAATGACATTTCATTACACTTAGGTATGTAGACATTTTTGTAACACTGTATATATGGATGCAAAGGCAAAATTTGAAACCACACTCCTACCCAAATTTATATACATATGTATCTATAAAATGCACCCATATTAATAATTTATTATATTTACAATATACTCATTTGTAAAGGAAAACATTGAAATCTTAATAATTTAACAAATTACAAGCACTTATATTTTATGTACACCAAAGATAAAAACACATGGCAGGCGTCGACACAAACATACATACACACATACATATGGTTTCTAGAACGACTCTTCTGCCGGTTTTATATTATTAACTAAAACTATTATTGACATTCTTTCCCTATCAGTGATTTGATTTATTTAATTTAAAATTTGCATTTCTTATTCAAATAGCAATCATATCGTGAAATTAAGTCGTACTTTTTCCAAAAAACACACATTCCGTTATTCCTCGCACAATTCTTATGTAATCGTTTGGAAAACATGCAGTATGTGTAGTAGATAAGTATCCAGAACATATTAGAAATTAAAGATCAATTTACTTACACTGTAGGTGGATTTTGCAATTTATAAAATCAATTCAGTTGGAGATTTTCTTAAGCAAATTTTAAGTTAATTCTCGGAGTTTATTTAAACTTTCACGCTACACGATTTAAAACGTGCAATATAAATTAACCTTTGAGCAGAAAACGCTTTTAACTCGCAGAAGACCAGAACAATCTGACAAATTTTTGTCCGATACCCAGTAGTCAAGGCAGATTAAACTGCCTTGCCAGTAGTTTTCTGTCATATATTTTTTTTGTGCTAGTGCTGCGACTTTTGGTAATGTCGATTATAGCGATTTTCCAACAAATCCCATATTGGGGATCAAGGCACATCTTGGGGGCGCCTTGATTGGGGATTATACGGTAAATTTTAAGTGCCGTCTTCATTGATGTGAAGAAATTTAAAATTAAAGCTATAAAACCAGTGGACCAATAATTATTGATTGATCACTCTTCAGTATACGCTTAAGAAATCAGCTGAAAGTTTTCTCTCATATAGTTTGCTGTCTATTCTATTTTATATGCCACGCTGTCATCGTGCTTCTCACTTTGTATATGAAGTCTGCTTTCAAGTTTTTTACATAAATAAATCTGTTGAACACATTCTTTTACCTTCTAGGCAGTTCATTTTATATAGTTTACTTAAAAGGCAAATACTAATGGCACAAATATTCGACTTAGGAGTAAATCAAAATACACATAACATTCTTATAGATCTTCCTATAGACATATCTAAGATCTGTTGAACTATACTACCGTTAAAATCAAGCATGACTCAAGACATTTGAATTTTATCAATGCAACAAGTATATTTTTAATATATCATTAAAATTATTGTTATATAAATACAAGCAATTCTTCTGGTATACTGAGAATATTTTAACCAATGGCAGCACTGGCATCAATAAATAAAAGTCAGGCAGCCTTTTGAGTTTTTAAACAAAAAGCACTGAAAGTGGCAGCTTAATCAAATTATTGAAGAGTTATCAGTTAAATACTAACAGAACGGTAGCACTGGTTTAATTAAGTTTAGCGACAGAGTAAATTTTAAAGTTGCAGTATTAAGTTGTGAGTAATCCTTTGAATAGGAGTGGTCGTTAGCGCTAAAACACTTAAATAATATAAAATATTTTTTTATCTGCAATCGCTTGCAATACATATATATATTTTTTAAAAGAAGGTAAGTCCATTTTATATACATACACACATATACATATATTATAAAAAAGAATTAACTAAACAACAGATGGCTTAAATGCAGAGATTCTTTGTTGTACAATTGAACTGTTTTTTGAGGTTTAATACTCTTTAAATACCGGCATATTTCTATTGCACGACAAAAGTCTGCATAAAAATCTGTTAAAGGAAAGAAAAAAATTCAACGTATACATGAATGTTAGGAGGGAAATGTTAAATATCCACACAAACAAATTCGCGCATATGTATCTGCATACATACTTACATGTATCCAACTGGTTTCTTTTACATTTACATATTTCCCTATTCTTTGCCACTCATACGTACGTACGTATATATGCATATATAAATTTCTGTCTATTCGTTTATATTTATTAAAGGTTGTTGTGTAGGGGAGTTACTGCTGATAATGTTAACAGTAACAGAAGTATTCTGTATATGGACATGGATATGTGAACTTGCTTTAATTTCAATTGGAGAAATTTAGAGCTGCTGTAGATAGATGATGATATTTGCAAGACATTTATAGCGAAAATTCCAATTTGCACAGTTACCTATAACAGTTTTCTTGTTGTTGTATTACTATTTTCTTTTTGTTTTGTGGCATTTGCATTTTGCTTATATAAAAGAGAGATACATAGAAACTTGAATTTTACAGGCCAGACAGAAGCCAAGTGGGTTGCTTAGTTGTACTGTTATTAGACATATAAATGCATTCGTTTGTGTGCATGTAATTATGCATGTATGTAGATATGAAACTGTTGGACAGGGTCTCTAGATACGGCTGAGGCGTTAGTAATAAAACGATATGAAATTTTTAGTGAATTTTATGCTTATCACTTACATCTGTTCAAATAACTTCATTTCTTAAAATAATAGGCGTGGCTTACCAAGCAAGCGATATTCTTTCCACATGTACTACATGCATACGTGAGCACTTTGCTGCATACACACATGAAGAAAGGAATGGTGCAGTAATGTCTGAATCATCCAGCATTAGTGGCACTATCAAGCAAAGTCATTACCACAATCGTCTTTCTTTAAAGCGATAAAAATATGTACACGATATATTGATGAATTTTATTTGTTTATGTAAATTTTAAAATATGGGTAATTGCATACACTTATGTGTGTATGTATATGTGCATGTGTGTATGTACCTAATTTCTGTAACTGACAATACATTTTTCTATTAGAAAGCGCTTTGTAATAGTCACATTTGAATAAATGTCTACAATAAATCTTACTTGACTACCTATGCGCGATGGGGCCAAGTATGGATTAACGCACAACGTTAAGCAAAAGAAAAAATCCAACAAAATGTGAAAAGTGCAAATAATTATGTTTGTGTGTAGATATGCATGAATATATCTGTAGCAAATGGGAATGTGTGCTTAAGTGGACTTAAGTAACGTTTTTTTTTAAGATTTTACGCTACTTCTAAGAAAGCTAAGAAGAGCAACTACACTGAAGACTGCAACATTCTTCCGCAGATTTTGCTTACTGGTTTTCTGTTTAAATTTCATATTGAAGAAATTCATCATAAAAAAATTAACTTTAACATGTGTAAAAAGCTTAAAATTTGTGTAACTACGATGGCCGTGATTTCTATGTATGTATGTACATACTTGTTTTCACCTTGCACTTGAATTATTGAAATACAGCCGCGCATGTATAAGTAATTTAATGGCCTCAATACTTATCGTCCTATTGTTTTTTTTAATAATTTTAACCTAAAAATAACATGAATAGGCATGCACTAAAAATGTAACGCCCCTTTTACACTGAGATAGGTTGCTTTTCAAAGTTTTAATTCAGGTAATAGAAAGACAATAGATGAAATATTAATCAGTGTTAAAAAACCAAAAATTGTAGAAAAAATTATTATTAAAAAAATCATGCATATTTTTGTGGAAATTGGCAAAATTTGAATACTGCAAATATTATCAAAATAATTCAAACCCAAAAAAGGACATCGAACTAATAAAAGTTAATTATAACAAATGGCGAAAATTCACATCAAGCTAAAGATCCTATAAATTTGAAAAATATAAAATTTTGCAAATTTTTCTTTAAACGACTTATAGAATAAAACCGATGTTACCGCGATAGTTATGAAACATTGAAAAACTATTGTCAAAATGTGTCAAAATATTTTGCCAGCAAACTCCTTTTTAAAATCAGTGAATATTCTCAAAACAAATGAACTATTGTTTTTGTCCGTGATAAAAAAAAAACGCCCACAAAAATGCAATCCTGCATATTCACAAGATTTGGCGTATTGCAACCTTATCCTGTTCCGCAAATTGAAAAACCACCCTCGGGAGGAATAGAATTTTGCAAGAATTGAAGCGATTAAACCACCTGAGAAAACTGTAAGGCATACCAAAATGAGAAAGTAACAAATATTTGCATTCAATTTAATTTTTGAACAGGCCTCGTATGCAAGTATGTATTATACAAATGTAATTACTCTGTAATTTCTAAATGACAAATATATATTTTGGAAATCGATACATATTTTATCGCAATAATTATTCAATTCAAATACTTTTTGTAATTTGAGATAGTGAATTCGTTTTAAAAAGCAATTTAATCACAATTATTTATTGTGATTGCGGTCACCTTTTCAAAATAGATTTAGGCACCCGGAGGAAATAATAATATGATTATTATTATTTCTGGTTAAAACGATATCTGCCTATTATATGTATATATATATAAGATAAGAAATTATTACTGATAAACATATAGATACGTCTGTGCATGTATGCCTACTGATGTATGTTTGTATATAAGTCGCTTTTTTCCAGGGTTTCTAGTATAATATTTCAAAAAATTTAAATAAATTAAAAAAAAATAACTAAAATATGTAGGACAAGTAACATCGATGTTAAGTGGAATGATTAATCATTTATTTCTTTCATTATATCTTTTGGAACTTCCCGCAACGAACATTTAAGATATAAAAAAATTTCGGGAAGTTATTGGTTTTGAACCTCTTTGACAAAGATCGATCTTTCATCACTTCCTGATATTCTGAGTGTGTGTGTAGGTAACTGGACTGCTTATAAGTTTAGACGGCTTCACCGAATCGTCCCAAAGAGTTCTATTGAACTTAAATTTACTGTACATTGCAACCGATTTTGAGAAATCTCAAAAAAACTAAGAAACAATTTTTCTAAACTTAGTTTCATAACTTTCGAACGACTTTAAATACCGATTCCACAGACTAATCAGCTATGGTTCGCTCGTGAGATACCGTGAGGAAAAAAATTTATAACAAAAACTTCGAAATTATGTATATATATATATATATATATAATTAATTAGTGTTCTCGGTTCTTTTATAGGACCCCGAAAACTAACTCAATCAAATTTTATTACTGGAAATTCGGTTAATTTCTTCAAAACTTAAATTAGTTTGAAATTTAGCTTAAGCTAAAATGGAACAAAAAATTAACAAATTAGGACAAGAGAAAAACAATCGAACGGCAGCATAGGGATTTATTTATTCAGTGTTACCATATCGATCTATTCGTAACAAAATCTGTATAAATAAAAATTGTTGTCATATTCAACTCAAGCATCTACTAAGCAAAAATAAAAATAAACATCACTTCAAGTGTAGTGGCATTCGAAAACAGCTGTTCTGAACAATTAAATTGATGATGACTATCTCTTGCGCCTTTCAAAACTTTTCATGTCTTGCTGAACTAAATGAAAAACACTTTGCAAACATTAGCCCATCAATTGAATTTAATAAATTATTAGTGTTTTACCAAACTTTTATTCGACTTTTGAACTTGAAGAAATCAAAGCTAATAACAGCACAGCAAACAATGTACGATACCCTTTGCGGGTAGTCCCAAGCATGGCCCTTAGTCCGTCGACCGCTTTCCAATATATATACATATATTTTTCTTATTTTTTCAATATGTCAAGTTTTTTTTTATTTAGTGGGTTCCTCTTGCAGTTTATTGAGCAATAATTTCATACTATATTGCATTTTTGGTGGCGATATGTGTGTATGTACACAAATTTAAAAACAAAGGGAAAACGAATTTGTATTCTCTTCCATTAGCTGTAATTTTTGCAATTTTTTTTTTTTTGTAAAAAAAACTCGCTGCACCCCCTGTTTTGAAGTCACACAAATGCATATTATTTTCTCATGGATTTCGCACACACATGCATGCATATATAAAAACTTCCATTGGCTCATATTTACATATTTATATACAAGCATACATTAATGTTAAGATACATCACATTTATGTATGTTTGTACATCCTTGTATCCATGCGTGCTCGTATTTATGCATGTGTAATTGTATGTGAATATGTGCATGTGTGTAAGTATTTACTTTTTTAAGTAAAACATTTTAAAATTCAATGCATGTATGCAGGCATGATATTTTATTTTTAATTGTTTTTTTTTTTTTTTGAAGTTGTTCTTTTTGCTGTTTCTGTTGCTGAAATGTGTAATACCTATAGGGTGATCGCTTAATCGATAATATGTGAAAGAAAGTTTCCGAATAAGCAGACTTGGCCATAGTGTGCTCGGTATAGCATAAAAGGGTGCCCTGAGCCACCTGTCCTTATTAGTGTCAACAAGGGTAGAGTCGAGACGTTTTCCGTAGGATGAAATCATTTGGTCAATATCACTCTCCTGAATAATTCCTACTCTTCGCTAAATCATACGCCTTGGGATTCCTACACCCAGTTTAAAGCAATGCCTGAATACTGCGTAAGCTTGTCATGAGCTCTGCGGCATGCTTGGACAATGTGAGATGAGTGGTAAACCTCTATGAGGGACATGATTACTGAAAGTCGGTTATAATTTGAATATGTCAATTTGATATTAAAGAGCAAAAATATTCAGCTCTTTAAAACATGACGGTGGTGTTAAACGTTGTTGGTAATGTTCAGCGACCAGTGCTATGCCTTCGTCATTGACACAAGACGACAACAATTAACACAAGCCTGCATTAATGCAGATCAGAAAAAATTCTACACTATATTCATGACGTTACCTAAGGTATCGCAGTCTTGTGTCGGGTTACTACAGCCAACAGCTTTAAATATCTTGAAGTTATTAGTGCTTTACTGTAGGTTTACTAAACCGATAATTCTTTTTGAATATATTATGAACCACTTATTTTAATTGTGCTTCGTAAAACTGCGTTAAATCTATTAATAGTTTAAAAGCAGTATTTTTTGCGGAAACCCTTCTTTTAGATTCCTTAAGTGAACCCCCTTTTAACAGCTGATTTAAATCTTTGCGAAGTAAATTTTCCCAGTGCAAAAGTGTATTTAATAAACAAAAAAATTAAAATATTTCTAAAACATTCGAAAAATCTTACGTTTTGAGCTGCCTTCACCCCAAATTAATAAATACTCCTTTAAGTGTTGGTGGTGATGGTTGAAGTGCCGGCAAAGAAAAAAAACGAAATGTTACAACTAAAAAAGTGGCAATATAAAAGGGAATATACGTATGTGCTGGCATATGTATGTGTGTGTGTGAGTGTCTAAAGTCATACCTTTGTGTGTGTGCTTCATGCTTAAGCCGGCTCATGCACATACTCATACTTATACATTTATAAACTCCCATGTAAAAATGCTTACAAGAATGTTTAAGAACATACATGGCCGGCTGTATTTATGCCAGTGCGGGTGTGTGTGTGTGTTTGTTTCTGTTTTATGCATTTTGCTAAAATCATTTATTATGCTAAAAGGAGTGATTAGTTTTACAAAAACTCTGCCATATCCGTTTTCATTGTTAAAATTATATACTATATGTACATACATATATCTGCGACATTTTTTCTCTAACTGCTGTTGTTCCTTAAATGTTGGCGAGAAATTATCAAGTGATTCACAAGTATGTATATAAATTTATATGTATGTGTGCGTGTGTGTGTGTGATTAATAATGAAGAAAAGCATATTTATCGT
Source organism: Linnaemya vulpina (assembly GCA_963675445.1). Classification (NCBI taxonomy): domain Eukaryota; kingdom Metazoa; phylum Arthropoda; class Insecta; order Diptera; family Tachinidae; genus Linnaemya; species Linnaemya vulpina. Next base: position 61,781,968 of record OY776280.1, on the reverse strand, counting down.
ATATACAATTCTTTCTCTTTGTTCATAATAAAAAAAAAGCGAAAAGTTAAGCAGACGATGGGACGGACATGTCCCAAAAAAAAAATAAATAAATAAATAAAAATCAAGAAAAAACGGTTCCCATTTGATTATGAATCATATCTATGTACATACTTTATATTTACATATGTATATAGATAGACTCCATGTAGAATGTATGTATGTATGTTTGTATGTGTTTATGTATGTATGTATGTGTATACGATGCCACCAGCGGTAGCACCACTACCACTTGTCTTTTTTTCGTCGTTAGTAGCTAAAGAAAAAATAAAAACGGCAACGATAAATGATGATTAAGAAACCATGAAACATTGAAGTTTTATTATTTGTTTTGGTTTTTTATAACACTCATTGCGAACTTTCTTCTTTGTTTTACGTGGTTTCTTTTCTTAATCACCTTCTTTCTTCTCTTGATGATCCAAATCATAACAGCTAATAATACATCTACTCATATAAAGATAGATATATCTCATTTTAAATTTTATATGGTCATTTATTTTCTGTCTGTGGTTATTGGTTACACGAGATTCCATATAAATAAATATATACAGTTAAAATAAATTAATATCTAAAGTCTTATTTATTTTATAGGTCGGCATATCAATTAAATACCGACCGATAAACAAAAATCTACAGACACACACACTCTCATAGTTGAACTTTCAATGGATTAACAGGGAGTTTTTTTTTAATTGCGATCAGGGATTTAATGATCCTTAATCTTTGTGTTCAGCGCATAATTAGCTATTTTAGAACTTCTTGATTAGCTTCATTTGTATGTTTGTTTGTGTCTTTTGTATTGTGCTTCCACGCGTATACTTAATGTCATTAATAATGTTACTCATACGTGCAGTTGTATTCATCCAAAGCGACTGGTGTGGTTCATGTTCTTATCTTCCCATAATGTGTAAATATTTTTACACGCTTTCAGATCACATAACTAAAATATAGTTAAAGAAACTAAAATAAACACAATTTCTATTTTCAACTTAAAAACTATATTTTTCAGTCTTTTTTAACCATACATATTTATTTATTCGAACAATAATAACACGCACACATGTAGGACAAAACAGCTGCCTAAATATAAGTAAAGAAAAAATTTTCCCCATAGAAGAATAATAATGTTTTTGTTTCAGAAATAAAAATTATAATTTTTATATTATTTTTACGTTCTATGTATATTCTTTTAATAGGTCTGTTCCAGGTGCATAATAAAAGAGTGCAAACTCGCTCAAATCAGTCAAAAAGAATATTTTTTTCTTAAATTTTAACAGAAAATCAGAGACAAATATTTTTTATATCCTTTACTCTTTATCATAAAACTCTTTTATGATAATTAATTTTATATAAATTTCTTGTTACTCTTCTTTATAAAATTCAGTGCCAAGATTTTACATACATATTTATTAAATTTTTTAAAACTTGACTTGGAGGCTTAAACTTTAACTTAAAAACAGCAAACAGATTAATAAACTTAATAAAATAGGTTGGTTAATTTTTCTCAAATAATAATTAATATTAATATCAATCATAAAAAATCAAATTTCATTTCATATTGTGTAGAACTATCAAACGTTATAAGCGGAAGGAAATGCATAAAATTCAAAAAAATAAACTCTAATCAGGGACGACGTGCACATTATTCATGTTCAACTGTAAAATTTAACTAAACGTGCATATCACATAAATATTTTTATGTACAACAAAACTACTGCCGGCTAAACGGATAAAGATTTTTGACTCTAAGATTGAACTACGTTGTCACAAAATATTTCTGATGATTTCATTTGTTTGTTTTATTTCTTTTCTTTATAAATCTTATAAATTTTAATAATTAATTCCAACCTAGTGCACATATACGCATGCAAACAAATCGTATATACATACATATGTATATAAATATGTACTACATGAGTAAATATGAATGTATGTGTAAAGGGTGTGTAAAATTTTTATATATTCAAGAGTTCCCTGCCTTCCTGAAATGAATCAAGTTGCTCGCTTGAAATAAATAAATGAACAAACCAAAAAGAGTTTAACGTTTTTGTAAAAGAAGAGACGGAGAGTAGTTCCCATATATTTTCGATTATCATAAAAGAAAAGAAAGAAATGAAAACTGTTTGTTATTGTCGATAAGCAATAATGGCACGTTTGTCTAATAAATTGTAACAGGAGAAAAAAATATTAATCAGGGTAATAAAAATAAATTTACATAATTTAAAGAAATTGTTACAAAGCCCACTATCAGGGTACCACTGGCTGCCCGTAGGTGACAGTAGTGTCACCCTCAGAAAAGAGCCCCTGCCGGCACTAGTGCAGCCCTAGAACCACTCATAGGTGGCAACTTTATTACCGCATTCTATATCAACCGAAATTTCAATACAATTTGTATACAAATTTCGAACGAGTTTGACCCCAGAAGTATAAAATAGGTTTAATTAGATAATAAAAAAAAATTAGTTTTAACTTTTATATACCAAAAATAAGTTTAAATTTTCTAGTTCTGCGTCCGTACTTAGGATTTTGTTGATTTCCAATTCCGAATTCTTTAGCTTTTGCAAAAACCCGATTTCACTTACAGACAGATACATATCGCTTATTGTAGTTCCCTACTCATACGAACCGAGAATATATATATATATATATATATATATATATATATATATACTTTACTAGAATATATGATTCGAAGCCTTTGCCTTGTCTTTCAAAAAATTTCCCAGTTATATTGAGGGTAAAAGCAAATGAAGTGAAAAGGAGTTAGAGAGTGTAAAACTTTTCGAAATTTTGTTTTTGTGCACATAAAAATTTAAGTTTGACAATGTTGAATTAATAAGATAATACAAAAGCAAATTTTAAATTAAAATTAAACTTGATTAATGAGATTCGTGCAATTGTGACCAAAATTTATTAGAAATATTCTTCGAAGTTGACATTCCAAAAATAATATTCAATAAGTTATAATATAAGTTGAAAAAAAATTATAAAAAATAGTTATAAAAAATTTAGTCAATGTGCTGATTTTATTTCTAGTTTTAAAAATGGCAGCACCTGCTTTAAAAGATCTTCCAAAAGTTGCTGAAACTCTTAAAAGCCAACTCGAAACCTTCAATCCTGACAAATTGAAGAATGCCAATACTCAGGAAAAAATCATTTTGCCAACAGCAGAAGGTAATTATGCACATTTTTTGAAAGCCACACACATTCACACACATATGCGCATATATGTATGTACATGTGTATGCATATTTACATGCACATTGCGTGTGTATGTATGCATGTATGTGCAAATGTATGCTTATATAAAAACATTTTTATTCCGAAATCATCTCTTCTTTGCAGATGTTGCAGCAGAGAAAACCCAAAAATCACTCTTCGCTGGCATCGAAGGCTTTAACCCATCTAATCTAAAACATACCGAAACTCAGGAGAAGAACCCATTGCCAGACAAAGAAGGTACATAATTTTCAATGTCAAATCAATGACGTTGTTATTCAGTGTTTTTATAGAAAGTCGCCTTTTTCTTGGAAAAAAATTTATGAAAATATTCATTTATATCTTCTTCCGTTTTATAAATGCGAAAGTGAAATGACTTTCCTAGCGAAGTTCGTTAGCGAAATTTCCCTTCGTCCCACCACTTAGCACTTTTGCGCATTTCTTTCTTTTCGCAATAAAAGAAAATAAAAAAAGGTAGTATTGGAAATAAGGAAATGCGTCTCCCTGTGTATAAATTTAGTTGCTTACGATTCCATATCGAACCTTTGCTGCAATAGAATAACTCAAAATTTTAAAAATCTGGGAGAGATGTGGTAAAGATGTTTTTTTACAAGAAGAAATAAAACATCTCAATTTGCCTCGACCCTTGTAAATTCTATAAACAAAAATATGATTATTTGCAGACTACAGTGACATCAAGGGAAATAGAAATCTTCAAATCCGATTCTTTTGAGAAATAACTCCAATGCAGCAAAGGCTTAGATATATAATAAGCACATGGGCACATACATATTTGACTACATATTAATAACATGTTAATGGCTTTTGATTTGACAAGTTAATAATTGAAAAACTTTGGCACGGTCAGTCTTGACCTCAAATCTATTAAAATAATTTGTTTCTAATTTGGACAAAGTTTTATATATAAAAACGCTTTATATATAAAATAAAAAAATAGATTGTGACGTTTAATAATGACTAACATGTAAAATGTTCGTTACTTTAAGGTGACTTTACCTTATTAAGTATGAATTTGGTGTCGCATTTATAACTTCTGTTGTAGTTGTATAAATCTACCAAATACGGTATTTACAATATTGTTATGGCAAACATGTTCGCCGTAGATGCAGTTAGTTGTTCTCTATTCGTTTGCTTTGAATGCCTTTTATGGTTATTTATTTCAACTGCATTTTTATATGCAGATACAAAATTGTCTATTTATTTTTCTCTCTCAAATTAAATACATCAAGTATATAATTGCATTGACTATTTTTTAAAATAAAAATTGGCATTTTTTCTTATTTTCAGCCATCGAAAAGGAGAAGGAGAAGAATAATTTTATATCTGGCATTGAAAACTTCGATTCAACAAAATTGAAACATACTGAGACATGTGAAAAAAATCCATTGCCAACCAAAGAGGTAATCGAGGAGAAAAGAGAGGTTAAAAGAAAGTCATAAATGCATTCATGCTGTGCATAGACTTTACATTAAATCATAAATATCTAATAATAATAATAACAATAATGAAAGATTAACATTAAAAACTGCAACAAACAACAACATCATCAACAACAAAAAACAGCAACAGCATCAACAACAAACAAACAAAAAAATATCGAAAGATGCCGAAGCCGGGGTTGTGGCAATCTCATCATCAACCTGGTTGACGTATTTCTTTTTTTAACTCATTCCTAATATCTAATATTACTTTACTTTGTAAAAGCATTTATAATTTTGCGTACATAAATATTTATATAACGAAGAAAACAAAAAAGAAAAACAAGAAAAAAAAGAACATTTTCATACAAAATTTTATAAAAATTCCTATTGTGTTTTATTTCTGAATAAGTAGAGTTTGAAGCGATTCGATAGTAATTGTATTTCTTTAGCTATTTAATTTTAGATACCGTATATCCGGACATCTTTTGTATGACTTTACTTTAAACTTTTCGATATCACATTCAATTCAGTTAAAATTCATGTGTTTCCATTTCATACAAATTTTTTTTTGAGAAAATTGAACGAGCTATTTCGATATAAATTGTTAAATATTTTTTTTGTTTCATTGAAGTGTTGTGTCCATATTTGATCCTTGGATTATTCATCATGGCCTACATTAGCCTACCAATAAAAAAATTAAATAAACAATAAAACTTGTAGAAAATGTACCATTTACAAATAAATACCTTTTATGCGAAACAACTTATTATAAAAAGTACCACTTGTTATAATTTATAAAAAATCTGTTTTAAAAAATTTCAATTTACAAAAACGTACTTTTTATAAAAAGGTAACTTTTACAAAGAAAAGGATACCTTTTGAAAAATTACCATTTACAAAAGCTAGAGACTTCGGTCTTCGATTGATGTATTGGAAATATGTAGTTCTAAATAGATTCCAATTAAAAATTAGAAAAAAAAAATCCAAAACATGGTTCCAGAGCCGGAAAATATAAAATTAATTTTGGTCTGTAAAAGTAACAGCTAAAACTATTTTTTCTGGTTAATAAATTCTTTTTACACTTCAGGAAGAACTAAATTGCTATTAAAGTCAAATAGACGATTCCAGGGAAGGACAATTGATTCGTCCTTTGTTACATAACAAAGGTACAGCCGAATACAATTTTACTTGTTTTTATTGTTCGTGTTTTATAATTCTATTATTTATAATTTATTTTATTTTTCCAACAATTTTGTGAGCAGAACACCTTTCAGGGATTTCAAATCACTTTACCTTAAAGATATTTCTATATTTTGTAAGTTCATAAGCGTAAAACTTATAGAAGTTCGTAATATGTAATGCGTCATTTTAATCGTTTGCTATTTTGTTAAATTTTTGTATTTTTGTTTTGATTTAAATTTTTTTCGCCTAATGAAATAACATTGATGCAGAAAGTACATGCAGCATATAAATATTTAAAATACAACGTACATTTAAATTAAAAATGCAATGAAAAAGTATATACTACAGCCTGTACACTTTAAATATTTGTAATTATGTCACGTACGTATTGCAGTTTAAAAAGTAAATACATAAATAAAAGTTCCTATAATCGGTAACTGTGACCAGAATATTAAATGCCCTGTAGCACTTGAATTTTCACCACGAACCACTTGAAAATTCGACTTTTAGATTAACGTACAATTTGCGCTCTCTTAAGGATCGAAGTCCGGTGGTATTTTTGTATCCTTAAATAGAAAGCAGTTGGTAACGTTATTTTCATACATGGTTGTACTCACGTACATATAGAATACACTCAAAATCGTGATTGGCGTTTTTCGTTTTTAAATTCTAAATATTGTAGATTAATCAAATTTTTTGCTTGTTGTTTTTAATATATTAAAATTTTGCCGAATAGTGAGAGAGCAACTAATTTTTTGAAGCTAATTTATATAGCAAGGACAAATTTTGACATTAAAAATACACAATTTTAATCAGATATTTAGAAAATAATAATAGCTTTTTTTAATATACAAATGAACTGAATGGTGTCCATTTTGTGAATCTAAGATGCCGATTTATGTTGTCAGCATAGTTTCTGTTGTTTTAGGACTTTTCGACATGAGACCAACGACTTCAGCATATGTAAAATATTAAGCTTTTTAGAATAAAGTTAAGAAATAAATTATAAAATATGTATTATATTCACATCGTCATATAAAACTTAAAATAAGTGACTATAATATTTAAGGAAAGGATTTTTTTTACAAACTAGTACAAGCTTTTGTGGAAGTGATTTTTATTTATAATAACATCGTCGATGGAATAATACATAATTAATTAAAATGCCGATTTTGAGATATTTGCTACTTACATCATTTTACGTTTCATATGACGACATCTACATACGTGCTTGCTGTTTGTATAGTTTATGTATAAAATTTTATTTAATATGTATTTAAGTAGATATAAATGATTCTCACGGTAATATTTATAATTGTGATATTTTTTTAAATTGATTTTGAAATGGCATATATAGTGTTCGTTCTATAATAGCAACATGTTTCTTAAGTACTAAATGTACTATTATTAAAAATTCGTGTGGAGAAAAATTAAACAGAAAATATTTGAAATATAATATAATAACTTTCATAAATACAATAGGGCTAGTATAAAAATTACAAACAAACTGAGTAACTTCGAAAGTAAAAATTACATACACAAGTGGAGGTATTAAAACTTTTCAATTTTTTGTATTAATATATAATAGTTTCAGCGATACAATATGAACAAAACGGATTCGGTTATAAAAAAGGAGGAATGAAGGATCTTTATAAACAGCAGCTTTTATTGTTCATCTTTGTCTTTAGCACCATGCTTGAGAATTCGTGTGAATTCAATATAATCAAAAAGTCCACCCTTTATAGGAGCTTCACGATACATTTCGTCAACCTTTATTGATATATTTAAAAAAAATTAAATAAGGCAATTAGCAATAGGCAAATGTCTTTAATAAAAAAAATACCTACATCTTCATCAGTGAAACGATCGCCCATGGTAGTAAGAAGTTCACGTAAACGATCCTCAGGAATTACACCGTTATTATCCTCATCGAAACATCCGAAAGCATTCTTAATAACATCTTCGGGATCTGTACCTTGTAAGCGTTCGCCAAACAGTGTCAAGAACATTGTGAAATTTATTGGTCCAGGCGCTTCATTCATCATGCTTTCCAAATATTCATCGGTAGGATTTTTACCCAGCGATGCAAGCATATCATGCAAGTCTTCTTTTTCCACAAAACCATCCCGATTCTGATCGATCATATTGAAGGCTTCTTTGAACTCAGCTATCTGGGCTTGATCGAACATGGCAAAAACATTCGAAGTGGCACGTTGGGCACGTTTTTTGGTTGTAGCACGACGGCCGGCAGTTTTTCGTGATGACATTTTGATTCTAAATATGAGAAAATTAAAACTTTTATTAATAATAATATGGAGTTGATAGCGAAATAAGAAAAACTATTTAATAGAAAAATTAAATAATTAACATTCTAATTTGAATTACAATGCTGCTACATACATACATGGTCTAGAATGTCCCACACATTTATTAGTTTTTGGCAAAAATACGAAAAGGACAAAAAACAAAATCTTTAGGTTGATAGCAATATAGGATTTCAATTAAGCTTAAATGCCACAATCAATAAATAAATTCCATAAGACATTAATTTTTTTTCAAACACTTTCCATATCGATATTTTTTAATAGCACTTAAATCGATTTTCTTTAAATTTACAAGTCTGAGATAGTGAATGATGGTTTTCACAATAACTTTTAATACAATATGATATTTTCGAAGTATTCGAAATGTCTTTTTGACTAGTTAAGATTTTCATCTAATATACAGAAAGAAATTTTAGGTCAAGTATATTTAAATCGCAATATATTTTTCCAGAAATATATTTCTTTACATCTGTTGCTTCTATTTAGCGCAATTATTTGTTTCTACAAATATCACTTTCGACCGCCTCAAACCGAATCCGGAGTTTCTCCAAGTAAAATGCGAACATTTATGACTCTTTAAAAATATTATACTTGTATATTATCACTTTCTGAGCCATGAAACTCAGTTTGCGTATTTATATAATACACAATTAAAAAATGCTGTAAGCAAAACACAATTCCATTATTTAGTACATTTTGTTGTTAAACCATCTGTTTGAATTGTTGTTATTTTATTACCAAATAGGATAGAAGTCAGCTTTAAAAATATTTTATCAACGAATTGTGTCAACAACTTTTGGACAATTTTATTATATGACTCATAACTTCAATTTCGATTATCTTTAATGTTTGTGTTATACTTTACTTGTTGTATACGTATATGTATCGCTCATTTGCTCGGGCAATGTCATAACTCATAAAATTAAGTTTTAAACAAAACCAGTTTACAGTTTTCTATTCACTCTTCAGCTTCTGTAATTATTTTTTTGGAGGAATATGGACGTTTTTAGGGCTGGGCTAATCGACCTTGATATCATAATGTATAAAGAAAAATTGCAAAATACTTCTTTAGTACAACAAATTGAGTTGGGTTAGACAATCGTAATAAAATCCATTATCATGCAGGAATACAACTTATAATTGAAAAACCATTCTATAATCAAATAATCAAACATTATTCATTAAGCGAAGTTTATATAAAACAATCACAAAATAATCCAACTAGTAGTACTTTACAATAAATATTTTTTTTCTACAGCAGAATACGTAGATAATAGTTACACTATTGTTTATTATATTTATATTATTAAAATCCCCTATTTTTAATACAGGATCCATAGTCTTTTTTCTCTATAGCAGACGGCACAGTTCATTTGAAATCATATTAATTTACATCGGTACAGATACACAATGCCAATATAAACACTGGATTCCCTATGATTTAAGATTAATATCGTAACGATTAGTAAAACTATAATAAAATTATACAACACTATCTGGCAGTCTAATAATTAAAGAATATGTCGTAGTTGGAGAAAAAGCACTTAATCCATACAAAAGAATTGATAAATTGCAAACAAGTAGGACATTGATCTGTAGCCGACATCTCAATTAATTTTTCATCGGGTCCGTATACCGCATTTTTCGAGTTATGAAGTTTATGCAAATTACCATGTGTATTTACACACGAGCAAATGTATTTAACTGTTCGAATTACATTATATATTACCCAATATCAATAAAAATGTTTCACTGCTTTGGTACCAATTCATTTTATCGTATTTGCAAAGCATTCTAAAAGTTAAATTTGTAAATAAAATTGCCATAAAAGGTAAAATTTGAAAATTGTAAATGATACATACATACATACAATTGAAATTCAATGCACAAACAAAAATGCAAAACCAACGTTTGCACTTTAGTGCAGATGACATCGAATAGACTTTTGTTCGATTATAAAAATAGTATCATCATTAATTTAATCAAACTCTTTTTTAAAGATTCCTCTATATATGAAAATATGTACATATGCCAGATGACTAATTTAAACTCAATACTTAAAACACCACAACAGATTTTTTTGTTCCACAAATTTTTACACATCACCAAAAATCAAAACAAAGTAAACTTAAACTGACAATCTATACATTTTTTATATTATTAGCATTAATTAGATATTTAATATTAACTTACATGATATTTGGCTTTATTTATTTAAGAATACACAGTATATTCTGACACAGATTATTTTGTTGTTCTATTTTGCTGCCTTTTCGAAATCAAAAACACTCCCAAAAGCCTTTGGTACTCCAACACGAATAATTAAATTTACAGCAATAATGCTAGTTCAGCGATATTGGAACAAAAAACAGCGTTTTTAAGCAATCACAATAGCTTATTGCAGTGCTGCTACTTGCAGCGTTTTATATTTAGTTACAGTAACGATGAGATAGTCATGGTAGCGATATGCATATGAAAGCACTTTGCTCATATCGTGCTTGTTTATAAAAGTGTGCATGTGTGTGAGACATCAATGTATAGTTCTCCTGATATATGACATGGAGCATGATTTTATAACTCTGCTGCAATGTTTCATATATTGTTGTACTAATTTTCATTTCATGTAAGTACTTCATAAAATATGTATAAAAAGTCGCAACTCAGGCAATATAAAGTTCTAGCCGGTATGAGATTGTTATAATTCATGGCATCACTGTACATTCTCATTTTAGCAACCATGTCTTACACTACCACTTTTCTAAATAGTTGGCAAGGCACTTATTGAATAAATTTCTAATTAGAAGAATCCAAACGAATTTTTTTTTGTTGTGTGGTGTTGAGAATAAATTTACAAGTTTCGCGTTTGTCTGACGTTGTAAACAAATTTGCATGTTTTTGTGAAATGTCTAATATAAGAAATAAAAACAATTTAAAACTGATTCCTAACAGATGTACTTGTGACTTTGGAATAATAATTCAATTAAAGAAAATTATTAATAAAAATCATTGCGCCTGAACTGAAAAGGGGAATTTTATTATACACAAACCATTTGGAAGGAAAATTAAAAGAAAACAAAAGGCGCATTAAAACAAAGTTGAGTGTATGCGAAATAGTGGAGGAATGCATAAAACCAATAATTAAAAAAAATATACATGCACATACTAAATACATATATAAATTGCACAATAAAGCAAAGAAAAGGAATAAAAATGACATAGTATTTATTAAAAGAAACGACAAAAGAATAGATCCAAATATAATTTACCTAAAGACTGACTTAAGCGCCTTTTAGGTTTGCTGACTAAATGTTAATTAAACTTTAAATTACAATAAACATAAAAAGAAAAGTATTGTGCCGTCAATCCGGAAATGAGATTTCTTCCGGCCGCTGACATCAAATAAAAAATTTCAAGTCTTCTAACATACAATCAAACATACAAAGTGAAAAGCAGCATATAGTAAACAAACAACGAGCTTACAAGAACATCCTTATAAGGCAAAAAGCAAATAGTACTTTAATGCTCTCGTACGTTATACCTGCTCAAGAAACAACGGCTTCTAATGGTCGTCAAATGAGTGAACACGATGGTATTAGACAACAAGTGCCTTCTCCACCACGAAATTTAAGCCTACGTCTGAATTCATCATATAACACTGGAGGAAGTGGTATCGCAGATGGTGGGGATAGACATCAAATGCACAAGCAAGCCACAGAGGTTGATGCACTTTTGGCAAATGTTGCCGAGTCCTGCGATGAACGCACCCATTTGTTGAACGATGATGCCAATAATACACCTCCCCCGCGTTCTATACGCCAAAATATCAACAATAGCAATAATAATAATTTGTTTAGCGTAAATAATAATGCGAACAATGACAGAAGCTGTAGTGCTTTAGATGGCTCCGATGACGTTAATGTTAATCTTAGCATAGACAATGACGAAACACTCTCAGATGATGCAGCTACAGCGAACGAATTGGCAGTGAATATTTCAGATTTTGATATAAGTGATAGGCAGTCATTGCAACAAAATTCCTCATCAAATCCCCGCCAAACGATGACAACCATAACAACTAAAAAGCAAAAACTAAGCAAATTGGGTTCTAATAAAACAGTCGGTTTAAAAAGGTTTGTTTGCTTCGTTTTATATATATATATATATATATATATATATATATATACATATATATATATATATATATATATATATATATATATATTTATATATTTATTTATTTATTTAATTTTCTATGTATTTCTATATGCATGTGTTTCACCACCGCACTAATATCTAATTTCCTAATCTATTTGGGTAAATACATGGATATACATATATATAGCTCCTATCTGAGTATATGCTTTATTTGAGCAGTTTAAAAATTCTACGTGCTAATAGTACATATTAATATGTACTATAGATGAATATGTTTGCAAATATGTATTTCGGTTTTATGTTTCTTTTGTAACCAAGACTTTCTCTTTCCTTATATCATTTTCTAGAATATATAAGCTAAATGCAGAGATTGTACTTTAGAGGGTCTTTGCATCTTTGTCTTTATTTCTTCGGTTTTATTTTATTTTTTGTTGCTACATTAAATGTCACAGTAATAATGTGCAATCAAACGAAACGCACCTCGTCACAAGTTGTTGGAATAACGCTTGATTGCTTGCTGAATTTTATATATTCTATAATTGTTTGGGATGCAAAGCATTATGTGATGCGTTCTTACCGCTTAAGAATGGTCAAAACAACTACATACATAAAGTCGGTTAAGCGGCTCAGTTTTGAAAGTATGTAATTGAAATCTGCGCTTGCAATGCAATTTAATACAAAAGAATTCTTGAAAAACTACCGGCTCGAAATCAAATATAAAGCAAACAAATGTATTTATCCGTATGTGCATGTAAATAAGTACTTAAATCTAGTGATGTCCAAATATTGGTATTCGAATTGTCTAATATTCTGTCATATTTAGCTTTACGCATTCGTATTTGCCAACTAGGCTACTATATATTTACAAGCGAAAGGAATAATAAACGCATAAAGGCTTAAAGCTACAATAGTTGACAAGTTGAAAAGGGTTACTGTATTTCAATTACAGCATTAATTTGCTACAAAAGATCCTCATGTCCAAAAATTGCACGCTATATACACGATTCTACAAAATTTTTTTTGTGGGGATTATTTTAGTGCATAATGTTACCCATTGAATTTAAATAATATATGAGAATAAGTGAATATATGTAAGAGAAGGAAAATAGAATTCACAAAAGATGTTTTGGGAAAAAGGGGAAAGATTTGGAGATCATACTTATTGATGATAGAGTTGATTAATAATATATAGCAAATGCATATTGTGCAACAATTTTATTTTTAAATATAAATTTAGCAAATTAAATATAAGGATCAGTTATAGTACAAACATTGGAAAAATCAACAATTGGTGTAGAGTATTTTTGTACTGATATAATATACAAGTTTATATTCTTATTTTTTTTTGTTACAGTAATGAGAATTTGAACTTAAATATGTACGTCTGGCGAAATAAACAAAAAAGAAAATTATAGAGAAAAAAAATAGGTTCACTGTTTGTGCTCCGTTAAACTCGTTGGCACTTGTCCAGAAATTTACTACATACCTATCGCGTACATAAATACATTAATTCGTTTATAAATATACATACATCTATGTATGAATGTATGCATATGGATGTACTTATGTATGTATGTATTTGTGTATACAATTATGAACATATTTAGATAGTAAAGATTGCAATTTATATATGCATTTCAAAGTACAGTATAACCCCGATAAAATGGATATATCTAACATGTATCATACTTCTGATCAATATGAAATACTGGGGTGATTGGTAGATGTTTTTTATTAATCGAATAATACCGTGAATAATTATTAATCGAATAATCGATAATTGCTTAATCGAACAATTTAATTTTTGTTTTGTCTGGTTCAGTAGTTTAAAAATAAGGCAAGAAACTGATTTTTTTTAAATAACGAAAAATTTTTACCCATAAACTATACTTTTAAAATAATCCTTGAAAAAGGGTATGTTTATTTATTTCTTCAGTTTTGAAGAAACTTGATTCATGTAACACTCTATCACTTATTGTTGACCTTGGAAAGATATATTCAGTTTCTCTGTTCTTTTCTTGCCTTTTCCAATATTAAGTACATAATAATTCAAATATTATACAATCACGCAGTGTCCAATTTAGAGTAGACTTGGAAAGCGCTCGATCATTCGAAAAAACTATGCTCAAACTTATTTCAACTCCAATGTTTTGATTATAGGATTTCGTGAAAATCAACGAACGAACTATTTTTATTTAAGTCTAATTTAGAGATGTTGGGCTGTACACATCGTATTTTCTCTTTTATGTTTAATTACATTATAATTTGTACACAATATTACTGGCTCACATATAAAACGAATGTCTACAAATCACCTCAAGAAAAAGAAAGAAAAAAGTAAAATAATAAGAAATAAATTATATATGAGCAACTGTATGAAAGCTTTTCTTTGATCGTTTGCTATGTTCATAGATATAAATACATAGGCAGGTACACAAGTATAGGATGGCGCAAAATTAATCACGCTTTTGGAAGATCTCATAGCGTCATACGTCAATCTTGTTTGACATTTGTGTACTAGACAGCAACGGTAAACAAACAGGCGAACAATGGAGAATAATTGTGTCGAAAGCGTAAAAAACGAATACGTTTAAATATCGCAGAAAGGTAAATACGCGATCATGTGCGTACGTTAAAAAGCTTTTATTCTATCGACTTAATGTTATATTTGAAAACAATAATTCATATTGTACTTACAAAAAAACAAATCTCACAGCCCATTTGTTTCGCTCAAAATTTATTTCTAAGAAGAGTTTCCACCTCGAACAATACCTACATTTCGAAATATTTAAAGCTGTTATATGGAACCTAAATATACAGGGTTCGGAAGTAAATTGGCTGTCAAATGATGACATTTTAACAACTGAGTTGGCAAATTTGGAATATTTAAAGCCGGCCGACCATTGTTTGCGTCGAACGTTTGTGAAATTGCTGCTTGAAAAACTAAACAAAAACAAGGAATTTTTTCAACAACGTTTTGGAGTGACAATTATCCGCCTCGTTCTTATGATTTAAAAATTGATCGCCTCTAATGTGTGTTTGTATATCGAGCCATTGCTGCAGAAGAGTCACAAGTCAACATTTTAGAAATATGAGATAAACACGATAAAATGTTCTTTAGAGGCATGTCTGTACTCTAAAATATACTTTAAATTCTGTCAACAAAAATATCTATTGACTACAGTGAGCTCAAGGGAAATATAAATCTCTAATCGCATTTTTCTCAATTCGTGCTTATTTAAGTTATGACTCTATTGCAGCAAAGACTCGATCCATTTTGCTTGTATTTTCTGTTTCTTTTAAGTTTGCAATTTTATGTTAGATACTTCTTTTTGTTGTCATCTAATTTTGTCTCTATTTTTTACCTATTTACACAATAACATATTACTGTAGATAGTTGATATTCTTAAAGTTGTTGTTGGAGAAAGAAATTGTTTAAAAGTTCAAATAACTTTATGTTTTTACACACATATAAATATCCCCAAGTATACAAGCAACAGATAAACAGATACTAACATGCACATACTCGTATGTTCACATATGAGTGCGTATAAATGCATAAGATAATATCGTATACAGCATATTATGCCTGCTACTCGTGCATAAGCTATCATGTATAATATAAGAACAGTTAGCCATGTTGTGCATTTGTTGCATTTCATTCTCTACATTTATTTTTGTATTTGCAAATGCAAGAAAACATATTAAAATAACTCTTAAAAAAAAGAATTCCAAGAAATGCAAAGAAAAGATGGAATGGTCCAGATTAAAAAGTTAATTTCCAATGTGACCAATCCCTCCCGAATTCGGGGATTTTCCCCAAATAGGGGTTTTTTTGTAATTGGGGATGAACTTATCAAGAAAATCCCAGGAATTTTGTGAAGAAGACATATTACAGTTAAGTATGGAATAAAATATACGAAAAATGGTCTCCACGGCTCTGATAGCAGGTCACCACTCCATGAAAATTAAATGAAGTTAAAAAATGAAAGTTATTCTCTAATATATTTTTGTACAAACACGAATTGGTTTCAATTTTTAAATCTATATTAAAATAAAAAAGGATATTAATTTGTATAATAGTGTGAGTTTTGTTTTGTAATTTTAGGGTTTCATTTGGTTCCTCCAAAGGCTCCATGGTTGAAACATTGGTGTTTGAGACACCAACACCATTGTCTGAACATGTGGAGCCTAATTTTGGATTTGGATCTGAGGCAGACTACAAGGCAAATTTAGATGATAGCGGCATAGAGATTCAAGAAGAGTAAGTACAATTAAGCATTTAAGAAATATTTTCGATAAAAAATAATAACATATTTAAAAGTAAAACTACTCGCGTGAAAAAATCATTTACGATCAGGGGAGTTTTATTTTAGGATCTCATCTCCGAATTTTTTTTTCGCAATTGCAGATTTAGGTAAAGGGAAAAATTTTTAAACAATTTGGGTATATAATCAGTATAATAGCTGCATCCATTTGCATTTATATTAATAAAATTTATATGACATGAAATAATTAAAATACTTGTTGACATCATTTTCACAACACATTTTTTTATTTTCGCATTAAAAATAAAAAAAGAGTGCTACACACTCCATGATATGTATACAAAACTGTTAAAAATTTAATTGTACAATTTTAAAAGCCTTGAATTTATCCGGTTACGCATGCTACACTCTTTTGTTTGATAGAAATGTTTGTATGTGTTTTTACTTTTCGCGTTAATATTACATTTGAACAATAACGATTTTGGCATTTTTCTAGTAAAATATAAAAATTTAAAAGTCATATAAGTGACTGTAGTTCATTAGTCTTTCAATGAATAAGTAAAGTACATACAAAAACGTATTATATTATAATGTTTCATAGAATATATTTTCTTTCTTGTGGCTTTAAGTAAAGATGCCATTGAACCAGGGAACATGAACGACGATTATAATTGTTCTTTTGCTCTGAAACAAGTTCACAATACATACTTTTTTTTATTAAATGTAATATTTTGTATATTTCCTGCAAAGATGCTGACATCATTCTTGTTACAATAAATAATATCTACTATCTTTTTTATAAATATGAATGTATGTTTATACAAACGAGTACATACAATGTAATATATAAGAACTAAACAGAAAGCAAACAATATCAGTTCGCTTACTTGAGTTTGCTCTTGCTTTTTAAAGTTAAATTATTTTTAACATTATGTGTTGCTGAAATTTAACTCTATTCACTTACGTGCAAACATTTTGTAAAGTAAATGTGAGCACAATGAAAAACGTTCTCATAATTTAAAATCTTGCACTAAATATATTTGTTAGACCACAACTAGACTTTTAGAAAAAAAATTTATATTATATTATTACTTTAGTTTAATGGTTGTTTTGCAATGTTTATTGCTTTTTCGATATAAGTCGAACTCTTAACGATGCCCTACAAAACATAATAGCAAATCCAAATTTAATTTTACAGGCTAACTGTTCAAAAGATATTTTTAATTCAGAAAAACTTGATAAATATTAGAAAGCACAAGGGAAAGTCAACATCAGTCTTATATATTTTACTCAGACAGCAGATCTGTTTTCGAAAGCCGCTACAGTTTCTGAGTGTAAGAAATTTATTATGACAAAATCATACTTTTGTTAAGCCCCTGTGTTGCCGTTTCATTATTGTTCTTCATGTCCTATTATTCTGAATCTTTTGTTCCATATTTTTGAACTCAAAGTTGTTTTCGTTAATACAAATTATTTACAATTAAACAACAACAATATTTTAGTTAATGGCATTTTGCATAAATATCGTTGCTTAAATTATAATGCTTAAGAAAGAGTTTTTGGCATAAAGATTAGCGATAAAGTTTATAAATATACCACATATATATTTTTTGTACACTTTTAACTATCTTATATTTATTTAGATATGCATATCATTGACGATGCAGATTTGATTCATCCCATTTGTGTCCGTATAAAACCTATTCCCATTTATTCGAAATGGGAAATATGAGTTTCAGCTTTCATTACACCCGGATAGTCATTCATCTTTCGTAAACAGCTTGCGAAAATGTCAACTGTCTACCTAAATATCACATTTCTTGCAGTGTTACCAGTGATAGTTTTTTTCCTTTATTAAGATGTGAGTACAAGTGTCCTACTTTCAATAAGCAATTTACTTGTGATCATGCGTGATTCAAAGCAATCACTTCAACAGAGATTAATCTATTACCTAATAGCCAGTGTTATGTATTTACATACATTCATTCATTCATATGTATAGGAAATAACAACATGCACAATAGCTCTTTTATTCCGTCTCTATCCGCTTTTAGACTTGCTGTTGCTAAAACTGTTTTGTGTGTATTTATATTTGGTTGTTTTAGCTTCGAGTGATGTCATCACAATCTGCTGTTTGTTTTCATTATTTTAAATATTGTTTGTAGGTTTTTACACATCAAGCCTCCATTTGTTCAAGTCTTTGCCATTTTGTTATGTTTTATTTTTGGTTTTCGCTATTAGCGAATTAGAAATCCAAACGTAAAAGAGGAGTTCTTAGTGGATAATATTTAATTATGTCATCCTAAAATATAATAACATTTGGCTAATATATCTTATAATATCTTATAATTAAGTTGATAGATAACTATTTACACGCACATATTTATGCTTGTAAGTATAATTAACTTGTTCATTAAAAATTTGGATGCGATAGCCTGACGATATTAAGCTGCATAGAATATAAAGGCAAATTTCAGAATTTAATTTTGTTCTTTTCTAAATTTAATTAACGCAAAGCGGTTAAAAATTTAGGCTTAAGTTTGTTTTCATGATACAATTTTATTAATTTGGTATTATGTTTAACTTTTCGATACCTTAATTAGGTTTTTTATATGTGCTGCCCGATCGGATAAATAAAATAAAAAATTTTTAAAATTATATTTTATGCCATCCATCGATAGTTTGCGACTCGAAATCGTTAACATGGACATACTTCCCGTATTTGTTTTTTCATTTTGTCTATTAATTTCCTTATCTATAAATTTAATTGTTTCTGCGTTTGACCAAAAAAAATCGATACCTATACACTTACAAAACATAAATGAAAGTAATATATTTGGTGTTGCGCCTCTATTGCATGTTTTTAACAAATTATCATCAAAATAATCATTAACTAGACTTAATAGCGGCTAATACGTGTTATACACAGTTTATTTATTTGTTTTATAACAAATACAAAAATGTTTAAAAATACAAACATGTAGTTCTGCTCGTCGCACAGTGGCGATTGTCATAAAAAATGTGAATCTCTCTTCCAGTTGTCAAAATTAATAATTCTCTACGATATTGTTATGCATTTACTACTTAAAACTGTTTTTTACTGTATTCTACAAGAAAATTTAACACTATCCTCCCCTTTCTAGTTCTGACACAATGCATTGCATATATAAGGATCGTCCCCTGGGTGCTATTCCAAGAAAATAATTTTTTTTAGCGTTTTCAAATTCAAATCACCTGTTTTGAGCGATGTGAACTTTGCAGAGCATTCCCGTAAAATTGAAGGTGCAACATTTTCAATTTCTATCTAGAACCTTTCGTGAGTAATTGTCAATAGTAATCAGTTGTTATCGACAGTCAAGTTGACGTGACGTCGACATCGCCGTTCATAATAGAGGGGAACTGATAGAAAACAAATTGTTCACAGGAGTTTCACGGTAGCATTTTCCCTTTTAGGGGTGGTTCTGTTCTGTTCGACAGCAGAAATAAAGTGAAGAATGAAAAACTGAGGTGGAAAATCATTCACGATCAGGGAAATTATATTTTATCATGAAATGGTTCACGGGGAATTTGTTCACGATTGCAAATTTCGGAAAGGGGAAATATATCGAGGGAAAAAGAGTTCATGATAGAAGTTATGTGGGTTACATATTTCTCGAAACTAGCCGGCATATGGTAATACCATATGATTACAGATGAATATGTCCGCTTGCATGATATTTCCTTTAAAGCCATTTTCATTTCCATTTCTATATATAGAACTTTTAATGTGTCGACAAAGAAATATGATACGCTATAAATATTTTACGTCAATCACGCAAAGCATTATGAGTCTGGCTGTCTGTGCATATTAAATGTTTCAAATTTATTTGATTGATAAAATATTTATCTTCGTGTAGTTGAAATTTACTGGCAAAATTTACCAGCGCAAGCACAGGTCTCAGTGTAGTTAAATGTCGCATTACACTCATCTGTACACTTGTAGCTGTGGTCAGCGATGTGATGATTGTTGTCAGTCAGTTGCAACGCAACAGAACTTAATTGTTGGTTTAATTTCTAAGCTTTTGCTTAAAAATAAATATATAAAATTCATAGAAAGTATGACGTGAGAAAATATGTTGCATGTGGAAACTTTGAATTCGTAATGAAAGTATTTCCCCATTATTGTTATTAAAAAAAGTATACAATAAATAAAAATTGTGTAGTACATTTAAGTGTTTGGTTGTAATATGAGCATATTATTCATAACATTTTTGTTTTGCCCAGCGACAATAGACTTTTGTAACTGACCTAAATATGAAAATGTATAGTGTACACTTTCTATAAAAATCGATTCTAAATGTTAGTACCAGTCAGGCTTGGGTAATGCTGATAATTTTTTTTCCGCCATGTAATTTATATTCCCGTATTTTCCATTCGCAAGCGTCAGTTACACTAATAAGAAATAGAACTAAAAGTGAAATATAATTGATTAAGAACTTTAGGTCTAAAACGCCACGCCTTTTTGTTCTACACTTTGAAGTACCTTAACGTCCTTTAGTACAAATAAAACATATATGGTTTGAAAGGTAATTTCTATGTAGATATGCACATTACAAATGTTTTGTTTAGCTTTCTAGCATAAAAGTAGAAAAAAACGTTGTAAATTCGCTAAGAAAACAACATCTTTCTGTTGCACGCAGTGGATTTGAGTAGATGAAACACTCTTCGTTTATAACACGTGGACTTCCAATGCCCCACACAAATTGTTTTGTTTATTAACGCAACCGCCTAAATGAAAATGTGAAACTCTTTCACAAAATTTCGCTGTAGCGTCCGTTTGTTGATATTCAATTGTAAATCACGTGTGAAATGGACAGCTACAATCGCAATATTCCAGACAGAACTGCAATTCTGTTGCCAGCCACAGCTTCCAAGGTCTTCGTCCAGTCGAGTCAACGAAATCGTCGAGGACTTGTTAAAAATCGTTGGCTCTTATAAAATCGTGAAGATAAAAACTGATTAAAATTAATCACAAACTTGTAGGAAAATCAAAACACCAAATCAAATCGACGTAACTCACTCAACTCTATGGCCACCTTTCTAATTCCACAACAATGCCCTGAGTATGTAGGAGTCATCCTCTGAGTGCCCTACCAGCCCTACTAGAAAAAATATGTGCATGGTAAAATAGTACCCACAAATGAATTATCCACTGCCGAAAAAGTACTTCTATAGTTAAAGTTCAATAACAATTTATTTTCCCTGCTTGAACAATAATACACTTTTACTCTGTTACTGTTAAAGTAACGTATTTGTACTCTCCTTATTTCACTCAATTGCGTATGCAGCAGGCGTGGAAATCTAAGTTTTTAGATTGTATTCTATTAAGCTTAATGTAACTGGAAATGTTTTTGTTTGGACATCGTGGTTCAGGTAGATAATGACTTGCCCCAACAAAGGATTTGAAATTTGAAAGAATTTATTAAATACTAATTAAAAACTATTATATAGGGTGGTTACGCTTATTTGGACAAATATGTGATAAGTGGGAATGTACGTTAATGTTGTTTCAGAAAATAATTAAAATATTTGCATATGATCTTAAAATAAAATCTGTTTTGTTTTGAATATTCTGAAATATTGTTCTAAATTTTTTAGTTGCAATTTATAAGTACATAAATGCGAACTTTCCATCCCTGATATGTAATCTCCTCTAATAAACAATTTATAAGATACATTTCGAGTTTTTGTATCTCTTGAGAGGGGTAATAAGGTGATGTCATGCTTTGTATTGCCACACTGTAGCATTATCCAAAAACAAAACTTTACAAATGGGAAATGTTTTTAAATTGAAGGGAGAATTTGTCGTACTCTTGGATATTTCAATAAAGTATAAGACTTGTTTCAAAACTTCTTATTCGTTTACACAGGAAAGGGAAATTAAATTTTCAATCTGAATTAATATTGTCATAGCAAAGAGATACCAACATTGCAGTACCTTTTGGATTAAAAGAAAAACTTGGAACCCAAAATGAATCAAATCAGATTATACACTAGAATTTTTAACAGATTATACACTAGAATAAATGAAATATAGTGTCCTCCAATGCTAAGTAATCGGAATGGAGGCAATCCATTCCGATTGCTTAGTCTACTATCCAATTGGAGTTGACAATGATTCCAGCGTGTTAAAACAATACAAAAAAATTAATCGGGTAAATAGAGACGGTGTGGCAACTCCTTTATTTATCTTATTTTTTTTAATGAAAAGAGTATAAAATTTCTAAGAGAGAGCTATGAAGAGAGGGTATTCAAAAAATAAGTTTAATTGTTGGAGAATATGAAGCGTTAAAGGCAAACATACAATTTGTATTTTTCACAATAGATGAAAGCACGTACAATACGCGAACGGGTCACAAATTGTTCAATTAAACCGAAGTTCAAATAAAATTAAATTAATTAATTGATTCTTTTCATACATTAGAATCGTCAACATCATCTGCATATCAAGCAGATGCGTTAACAAATTGCTTGTTTTATTTAATTTAAAATAAGTGAATAAGAAAATCAAATAGTGTATCTATTATATGCAAAAAATAAAAAGTAAATTTGTGTTCGGTTGGTGTGTATATTCGTATTTTGGTGATTTTTCGCTCTTAGCAATAGTAACAAAATAATCTTTAACAAATATAATAATACGTAGATACATTCGTTATATACGTACATACATACATACAAACATATATATGTACGTACATACAAGACATAAAAAATAAAGTATCTATGAACATTATTATGTTTAATATCTGTATCTGTTATAAACATTGATTAAATTTACTATGTAGAATTGAGAACGTTGTGGTTTAGTTAAGGAAACGGAAGGAACAAAAGCAACAAGGAAGCAATCCAACAACAAATACCTATTCCTAGTCGGAATAAAGTGTAAGTTATACATATGTATTTTTGCTTCTTCTCTAAATATACGGAAGGCGCAAAAAGATTTTTTTCTTTACTGTTGTAAATTGAAATAATAAAAACGAATACAATCGTGCTTACATGTATTATACGTAACATACCCGTATGTAAAAGAGAGTACACAAACACATGCATATTTGGAAATATGTGTATGTACATAATAATAAAATAATAACAATAAGTTAGCTAATAACTAAATATGTTTGCGGCAAAAATCAACTACGCCACATATAAATAATTAAATGAATAACCATTTGAAAAGATTTAAAAATGAAATTGGGCGTAACAATATGAATGAATGGAAAAAAACTTTATGAATTAAATAAATCTAATTGTGAGCTGTGAGTTCATCGCAAAAAATATAATCAAATCTACCACTGACTGACTGACTGACTATTGCTCTGCTTCTTTACTCTTAATAAACTCTGGTGAATAGTGTTTGTTTCGTTGCGTGAGTTGTTCGTGTTTCTATTAGTGTGTGTTCTTATTCTGTATGTATGTATGGATGCATATAAAATGTTAGAAACAACAGTGCTAAACAAATGTGTATAGGCACTATGAAGGCTATCAACACCACCATCACCACCCATAACTGGTTTCGTAAGAAAACAATAACAGTGTTTCTTTTGACACCTTTTTTTATATTGATATAACAATAGTTTAGATTATCTTGATATAATTATCGCATTATCTCCATACACATGTACACACATTAACAATAATCAACATGCATATAAATACAAGTACATGAATATCAAAATTGAACACATTTTTTATATTCAAAAATCAATATTTTATCACTTCCACTTTGAATGGTTAATGGTCAAGGTCGTGTAATTAATCATCATCCCCATGTTCACAATTTGTTCCTTTATTTTTTCTTTAAATAAATCTTTTCTTTTCATTTTCTTATCAATTATGAAGTAATCAAATGAGATTACTGAAGTGTTTTATTATTCTCAAGCTGTGCAGCCATTAATTTGTAACAACATCTACGCAATTTTATATTAAGAAATAATGTTTTTTCATTTGCTTGTTTATATTTAGAAAGAAAAAAATAGAATTATTGCGTTGTTTGGTAAATTAATTTCCAAATGGAAATCATAAGAACTAATAATTATTTCAGCGGTAATATTTACCAGAAAAAAAAAGAACTGCGAAGCTTTTTACTTTTTAGTAAATCCATACCGTTGATTGAAGGTGTAGCACCTCTATCAACTGGTGAACGAGGGGGATCACATTAAATCGAATCAAATCGTGTAAAAGCAAAATGAAATAAATATTTCGAAACGCGTTAAATGAATTTCGTGTAAAAACAGGATCAGCTTTATATATACGTACATAATACAATGTTGTAGTCAAATAGGGCCAGGGAGAACAGTGTAACCGCAGTTTATTCAAATAATTTAATTCGATTTCTTACTATCATTTTTTCCTCTACTTGTAATCGCGTGTGAACAGAGCCAAGTCCTTCCTGGAGTCGAATTCATAAGTTTTATGCTGAATATACAAAAAATTAGTCTGTTTGGTTTAAATTTCATTTTCCTTTTTCAATAGCAAAAACCATCACGAACTGAATAATCTACTTGCAAATGAAATAGTTTTTTAAAAAAATTTCCGCATTCATTTTCATTCAATTGGATTTAAGTTACAATATCCGCAAGAAATAAAAGAATAAAACATTTTAATTCATGAGACCCAAGATTCGCTGAAGCATGCACGAAAGTGTTATCTGTTGCTGATGAGAAAAAGAAAAATACATGAAAATGAAAGTGTATAAAACATCGTGTGCAGGCGGTGGGTAATAATTAAAATCATCATATTAATCACTAAAAAAGAAACGTAAATAATCACACTGTATGTACATGTATATATGTATATGTATATGTATATTACCTTTTCCCAGTACGCCAAGCGGAAAAAGTTTTTAAAATAAAATGTCAATTTCGAATAGCATTCAACTTTGAATTTCTTTTTTGATTTTTTGCATGCATTTCAAATATATTTGATAGAAACTTCCCATGCAGTTTCGGTGGAAACATTTTCGCCGGAATGGTTCTCGCAAAGGGGCCGATATTATAATATTAGATTTGAATAAGAATAATGGGCACATTTTTGGACCAACCCTGAGAAAAATTAACAGAACATTCAACTGGATCCTTAGCTTTGGTGCAGCTATGCCGATAAGCTTTTATATTTTGTGTACAAAGATTTTTAAATTGCAGCTCAACATTTGGTTTTTTTAATAAAACAAAATAATCTGTAGAATTTTAAATAAAATTTGATGGTAAATTTTTATATAATTTTTTTTTTCTACTTTTAATTTTTAATATTTTCTGCGGATTATTTTGCTTTATTAAGGGTTGCGGTCATAAGAGCTATAAAACAAACAAAAAAACAAAAATTAGGGGCCCACATTTTCTTGTTTCCCCAGGATCCTGACTTGTTCTCCTCTTCTTCATTGAAGTAGGCCGACAATAATTTATAAAACCATGAACTTTTGAACTTCGTCAAAAGTACTGAGTGCGGGATCTTTAAAAGATTTATTTTGACCTGGCATAAATTAGTGAACAGAAATATCAACACAGTTTGACATTCTCAGCTGTCAAACAAAAAATATTGATAAAACTCATGCAGGCAAAAACTCCCGATATAAATAGTATGTATTCTCACTTTTTGGTCTTCTTTTGTTGAGTCCAGCAGACTGCCTGTCGCTTTGATTTGTATCTCTAATAAATATTTTAGCTTAAATATTCCACGTATTTTACATATTAATTAAACTAAATAATCATGCTATACAAGTTTTAAACTTGTAGATCTTAATTTAAGCCTGACTTCGTAAGGATAATAAAAATTCAAATTGCATTAAATAAGTTCAATAATTAAGTCTCTTTTGAAAGAGGTGACCAACCACTTCTTATCACTCTGCCACTTTTACTCAAACTGTCCTTTCTGTATGTTTCTCCCAAAATGTTTTCTAAATTTTTCAACAGTCACGCTGATTGAATTATTTGGTGGAGCTAACGAGCGTATTGGGGAGAGTTTTTGAAAATTTAAGAGAGGAATATTGTTTGGAAATGATAACAGTAGCACTGGGAAACTTTTTATCCAACAGATACCGAAGTGTGCGCCACTCCAAAAATAAACACGAAACTCTTAGAAAAGCAAACAAACTAAAACTATTCTTTAAATTTGAGTTAAAATAATGTTGCATGCTACAGTTACCAAAAAGAAAAAAAGTAAATAAATAAAAAATGTTTGTATGTACATATATATATATAGAGAAGGAATGTGAAAGAATTTACTTTATATACTTAAATGTGGTACAAATATTCGTGTTTCCCTTTCAATACATATTTTAAAAATACATAAAAGTATCTAGATACAGCTAACGTATACAAATAGATGTATTGTATGGCTTTCGTTCTCTCATTCTTGAATGCATACCAGCATTCATATATACATAAATATGTATGTACATACATTCATTACATTCATTCAGTACATTCATTTTTAATAGTTGTTGTTGCTGCTGTTATTGTCTTCTATTTTTTTTGTTGCATTAAAGTGGATCAGTGTGTGAATTTTTTTCACTTATTCTTTTTTTTTTATTTGTTTGATTGTTTTCTTCGAAATCATCTCCGCCAACCACTGACGCCACAAACTACACCCTCTTTGCTATTAAGTTGGCTATTATTTCTCGTGTTGTTACCGCAGAAACAATCAAATGAAACAAACGTAAGTGCCCACCAACGAATCAACAACCCCTACTAACCCAATAAATTTATTCAGAATGTTGGTTCATGCTTAAGTACCTATTTTTTATATACTCGTATATTATTTTTGTATATTTTTGCAATCCAATCAAGTCACAGGCTAAAGGGCGTGGCATTTGTAATACTTTTCACAAGTTTCGGCCTTCGATTCTCTTTTAAAATAATTCATTTTTGCTGGTTTAAGAACTCAACATGTGCAAGCAGTACTCGTAAGTGGACATTTTTAGTTTAAGCAATTTAAATTAAAATGTCAATTAAGTATTTATTCATTTACAGTTATGATTCAAGCATGACGTAAAACATGTGTATTTTAATAATTTCTATTACATTCCTGAACACAAGCAATTGTCATAAAATAAACAAACTAAAAAATGTAACAAAATCGCTGTTTGCAAAAAATAATGATGATAATATGTACATAATAATAATAAATAAATAAATTGTAGTCGCTCTTGCAAATTGTTGATTTTTTACATGTTAAGCAATCGGTTTACTGCTCTAATACTAACTAATAAGTGTTAGAATGTCATCATTGCTTTCGACAAAATAAAAATTCAAAGTGAACATTCTATTCAATGGAGCACGAGTGGGCTTGAAATTTCAACAGCAAATTATTTGAAAATATTATTGATCCACTTATTTGTAGCATAAAAAGTACTGCAGCAACAAATCCATGCATGCAGTTGACAATCGATAGTTTAAAATTGGACATCATCCAAAGGGGAAGGAATCCAACCCACTTGGGCCCATCAATTTGTGGTACCTGTTTAAAGATAAAGTTTGTTCAAAAGGGGGCGAAAACGCAGAACGTGTAGTACCGGACATACTTTCATTTCTACATGTCTGTTTTGTCTATTAATTTGAAAAAACAAGTTAGAAACAGACCGAAAACTCAAGAACAGTGAAAAGAGTTAAAACCGACTCAGATTCAATTTTGATAGCTGTGATATATATATATATATATATATATATATATATATATATATATATATATAGTCTTCCAACACGGTCTTGTGGACTTTGACAGTTGGCAACGGCCATCTTGTTGAAGCCATTTCTCTGAATTTGAACCGATTCGAACCGGTACACTTCAAGATATTTAAAAAAACTTGGAAAAAAAATTCTTCAAAGAGATTTTTTAGAAAAACTTTTCAGCTGTTTCACTAATCGAGTCATAAAACAAATTAGCTTGTTAAATTTACAAACCACGTTGATCACTGCAAACCGGGTCAGAATCGGTTAATCGGTTCGTGAGATATCATGACCATAAAAATTCCAAGAAAGTAATAATTTATTTTTGGAAAACTCCGAAATTATATATCTAAACATATAATGTTCTCAATTCTTTTACAGTCACCGAAAACTACATCGTCACTGTGGGAATCGTGTTTTAGCTTCAAGATCTCAAAAGCTTACAAGAGCACAAAAACCAGATTACGACAGCTTTGCGGTTAAAATTAGCGAAAAATTGCAGCGATGGCCTTCATAATCAACAGTTTTCCATATATTTTTAAAATATTTTTTGTAGTTTTATTACAACAATTCTATTATAATATGTTAATAGCAATTAGTGACATGCGTTCTGTTTGTGCAATTTTATGCACTCAAACATAAAAAATTATTATTGAGAAAAATTATAAATATCCTTGTGCCAAAGGCTGTATGTAAACATTAGCATGCCTAACTATTTATTTTAGTTAAATGCAATGAAATTCATTTCTATAATAATTTACAAATAAATTAGTAACCACCCTAACGAAACTATTCCATACAACGTCCTTATTTGTTTTCACTTGACACACATTCGCCCAATCAGGTATATTTCAAGGTCTAAAGCACAATCAATTTGAAATGAATGGCAACAACAAAACAACTGAAGCATACTTGGAGGAGGCTGATTTGGAATGTTGTCAAGGAAACACAAGCTGAGATTCAATGCTACTTGCCGCTTTGTAATTGTTAAATCCTTTGGCAGTTGAATCAACTCAATTAAGTACAAATTGTATGGTTATCTGCCACGATGAGAATATAAAATTTATTTATTATTGTGCGAGTATGTGTGTACTCGTATGTGCATGTATTTGTGTCGTACGTACTTGATTTACAAGTTTTTATGGCAGTTTATTTTTTAGCGGAGGTTTCTATGATACTTCGCGTTCAAGTCTCATATATGTATCTTTAAATTTTATTTATATACGAAGTTTAGTTTATATATATATATCCGCTTAAATGCATAAATTTTTATAAAAATAAAAAAAATAAATAAAATGAAAATTTAAATCCGTAGTTAAGGAAAAAAGTATGGAAAACGTATTTAGATTAGAATTTCCTTTTATAAAGAAAAAGATATGCTGATGTATTTTTATATCAACACAAATAATCGTAATTGGAGTTCTACGAATCGAACATTCAAAGTGGGATTGTCTATATAAAAATTGAATTCCTTTTTCAGGAAATATTAAACACTTTTTATCACTTTTAAGCTAAGAAATTATGACAAAATATTTAAAATACTTTTTAGTTTATCAATAATGGTATAATTGAGATTGTTGCACAAAAACGCGTGTGACCAATTTTTGTAAAAGATTTATTAAAGCAAATTCTGTTTTACAATATCAACTTTATAATTTTACATATAAATACTTATAAACAATATCACTTTTGTCTCTTACAGATCGGAACGCTCTATAGTACGTGTATCAATTTACCAAAGTAGCCAACCACAACAAATTTGCCCTCCCGAATATTTTACGAAATTTGAAGATAATTTAGATAATTCATTAAGTAACTATAATTGTAATTTAGAAGACATCATGACGACAGGATCACCAATACCTGGTTATGACAGACAACAAAGGTAAGCAAATGATTTAATTATGGAAACTTGAAATATAAATAAAAATATATTTTTTTTTAATTTAAAGTACCGATTCCGGATGGGATAATCCTTTTCGTCCTGGTGGCGATTTATCTAGAGAGGCTGATGAAATTGTAAAAATGATAAGTGGTAAGTAAATGCAAGATTAATTTTGAAGTGTAATAACAACTTTACCAACAGATAAGTTGAACTCATTTAAACGAACATTGTTCATAGAAAGATAATGTTTTTGTATCCAATTAATTATGAAACCATATTTGTTATGGAAGAGATTATTAACTGTCAACAAAAGAAAAGCCGCTACGCTCGTTGATCCACCTATGGGATCTTTTGCTATGTTCGTAAGAGAAATATAATAGAAAATCGAAATCTAGTCAACGTATTGATGCACGGATGATACAGACAATATGACTGTGATGTTATTAAGCCGTATTTTTATTCGTCACTGTGGCTGACTGTATCTACACGACTTATGCCGGCACATAAGCAGTGGCAATGTAGCTAAGCACGAAAAACTGCTCACAAGAGCTGCGAGTTATCTGAGCTGTAGAAGTTAACTAGAATTTATGAAATTCAAAACTCTAGAAATCAAGTAAATGAACAGTAGTTTGCTACACCTAAAAATGTTGACTCACTCGGAGCTGATTTTGGGAAAGTGAATATTTCACATGCTTACATTAAAGTCGTTTGCGTTTTGTAGTCGTCCAATACTATAGTGTTCTTATATTATTCTTGGCAATTTTCATAAAAATTTTTTTCATAATACTATTTAAAGTATAAACGCGACAGCAGACGACTACCAACTACAAAATACACACGTTAATTTGAAAACGATTATTTTGACGACTACCGATTGTTGTCCATGATGCTTTTGTCGCTGTAGACTAATCAAACTCATTTCTATTATTGTTTGCCTCGAAATAAAAACTATGATAACAATATTACACAATATCAGGCGTGGATGCAGAAGGAGGGAAAAAGGAAAACTTCAATAAAGTTATTTCAATAAACTGCAATTAGTAAAATTGCACTGTTTTGTTTTACATATAATATTCTTAAATTTACACGAGTCCATGCTAAATGAGATTGTTGAGGCATCGTACTTTGCACCCATTTTAAAATAGATCCATTTATATGTATATTCAACTTTGCACGTCTGCCAAAGCCAAACTGAGCGTGGCTGACAATTAAAACTGAAAGTCCTTTAGAGAATTATTTGTAAACTGAACTTATTTCATGAAAAACGAAAATCAAACCGTTGTTTATATAACGATGGCTGCAATTGTAGCCAACGGCATTTACAGCCATGCCTAAGTATTTATAGCTTATGAATATGAAATGCATAATTTCTTAAACGAAAAGTCTGGATATAAATATTTAATTTTAATCGTGCTGATTCTTTTTTTTTCCCATATATTAAAAAAATTTCATCACTATATATATTTTGCTTTATATATTTTTGTAGGTGGCAAACCAATAACGCCGACAGAAGAACATGTGATAGGTAATGGGAAGTCACAGACTAATGGAACTGCTGGCAACGGCACAGTAGTAACAGAAGATATAGCAAAATCGAATGTAAGTTAATTGAAAACCTTCTTACACTTTTCATTTAATTCTAAATTTAATTCTTGTTATTATTAGTATTTTTAATATTAATAGATTTGTTTAAGTTTTTAGGTTATTTTATATTATTATATATTTCGATATTTCGCTAGCCTTCGGTTAGCTTCTTCAGGAAATATCGAATTCTATATAATAACATAAAATAACCTCAAAACTTAAACAAATCTATTAATTACTAAAAGAAAAAAGGTTAAAAAATTAGATACAACAATATTTTTAATATTGTTATTACTATCATAGAATATTACGATGTATTGTTAGAGATTATCATTATATATTATTATTATATATTATTATATATTATTATTATATATTATTATAAATTAGTATTATATATTATTATATATTATTATTATATATTATTATACAACTTAGGTATCCCAAAATCAGTCCGCACAAAATGGTACAAATGGTACCCATAGACTACCAGGATCAACGGCAGCAACTGGTGGTGGATCTGTAAAGACAGCAGATAATAAGGGTATTACATCTTCAGCTCAAGTCTCAAAGCAAGTAGTACCTGGACCTACGTCGGCTAGTCATGTTGTTATAGACGAAAAGAAAAACAAGAAAAAGGGCTGTTGTGTTGTTCAATGAACGAACAAATGTCGGCTACAAATAATATTTGCGGCAATTATAGTAAGGAGATAATTAATATTATTTTACGACTATTATGTTATTATTGTTTGATATAAATCAGATAAATGAAAGTTATAAGTATATAGAGCGAGGCATGTGTTGTCTCCACATTCTCCTATTCCTTCTTGGCATGCCTATTTGTTTATGTATAGAAAAGAAACAAATCAATTTATTATATATTAATCATTAATATATACTTATATACATATAATACATATATTTTTTACTAAACATATTTATTATTTATATGTATACTATTTTGCGACTATTATTTACGCATCCCTAGCGATTGAAAAAAAATTGCAACTCAAAAACTATAAAGAAGAAAAACAAAGCAACTAAATCTAAATTCAATCACAAATATTTTTTTGTATGTAGTAAAAATTCATATATGTATATATATAAATATATGTATACAAATAGAAAGTCCAATATATACATACATAAATGCAGGCTATAAAATTTACACTGAGCAGCTTATTTTGTCATGAAGTTGATTATTTGTCACTTACTTTTTCAAATTAAAAACAATATACGATGATTTTATTGATTGATGATGTCCTTATTTACAATATAGGATGATTTTATTGATTGATGATGTTCACAGATTTTTATATATTCTTGTATGTAATGAAAATCGATGGATTTCAAAACGTGCGTTTGAAAAAAATCTACTGAAACGCTACTCATTGATAAAATTTAATCCCCTGCTTTTTCGTAATTATTTGTCGACGTCAATGATAAAGAATAGGACACTTACTGGTAATTTCCTTAGCAACTGACTATTTCTAACATTCTCTTGCTATTTTGTAGGTCAGAGGAAGTCAACAATTACGACATAAATTGTCGTTGCGTTGACGTCGACAAATAGTTACAAAATAAGGGGAAGTGTTTTCACAGCTTTAAGAACATACAATTCGAATTTATGTTGCGTCGTGCTATTTCCAGAAGATTTATTGGAGTATTTTTAAATTTGTGTGTGAAATGGCGCGATTTCAAATCGATCGATTTTCATCACATGCCAGATTGTAATTATTACTTCTTATTGTGTACAATGTAGGCGTGCACACATGCATGCACACACTTAAATCGTTATTTATTTATTTTATATTTATTAATTTACACCAACACCTCTTGTTTTTACCACCCACCTCTCCCAACCCACTCTCGTCCAATTCCCAATATATTAGATTTTATTTCAAGAACTAATTGAGTACATTGAAATGATCAAAAACTTAAATGGATAATGAAAATAAAAAATAAATCGCATTTAATAAAACAAAAAATACTTATTGCACATACTTTGACATACAAATATGCAAGTATGTATGTACATACATACATGCAAATCGACCGACAAATGAAGCCATATACATACATATATGCATAAATTAGTAAATTATTCAAAAAAGATTTAAAAATTATATTTATTTATTTAAAAAAACTACGAAAGCCAAAATTAAAATTCTCTATAAAAACTTTGTATGTATTTCAAAAGCAAGTAAATTGTATTCGAAAAGAAAGTATTTAATTAAAAATAAAAAAGAAAATAACAAATTGTATTGTATGTATGCATGTACATGTGCATACCAGCACAAGCAAATAAGCCAGCAAGCAAACAAACAAAATATATTTAAAAAAAATATAACTAAAATAATGAGAAAAAAGATGTAATAAAAGTAAATTCAATATTTAATATTGTACATTTCAAATTCTATGTTAAGTTATGTATGGAAAAAAAACAAAGCAAAAAAAATCTTAAATAAAATGAAAACAGAAACTCCGAAAAATACTCTATTAGACAAAACCTTAAATATTTATTTAATGGCTTGAAAATTATTTTACTTAACTATAGAAGAAAATACGAGGAAGATTTCTTTTGGCCTTTTTATAAATTTTGTAAACCTCAAAAGGCAGCAAATGAATTATAGGGCTAAAAGCAATGAATTTTAAAGTCCAAATATAGAGAGAAAAGCCCAAGAGGACTTTAAAAAAGGTGTACAGATATTCAGATTCATACACTATGGCGATAAATATTCCTTTAATAATGTCTTATCTCTTAAATATTGTTGCAGTTAGTTCAAGTTGTGCCCAATAAACCAGTGGATATTTAAATATAGTTTAAGTTAACTTTCATAAAATTTGAAATACTTAGTCAGTCAGGCTTAAATACGTCTATTAATATATGCGAAAAATATGGTAACGCCATAAACTGTGTAAATAAAAATCGCCAATGTTCCGAAAACAGGTGTTTCGCTTATTATATCAAGTGTCTTAAGTTCTTCAATCGTGTTAAAAATTATTCGTGCATGAACGCAAAAGCAGTTTCAAAAGAAACAACAAAAATTGATCAGGTTCACTAGACGTGTGCGAATCGGGATTAATATTTGTAAAAGTTTGCGCTGTAGAAAACTTATTTCTTTTCGGTTTTTTATCTATTAAAAAGACGTAGAACACTTAAACACCTTCTAAAACATCTACATAAAATGTATCCTGCAAAGAAAGAAGTCGAATTACGGCAGTTGTTGAAGATGCACTGTATGTTTGTATGTGCAGTGTAAATTTCTTTGCTTTCTATAACATTATTGTGGCTAATTATTTGCACGCAGCTGTATGTATGAATATCAGAGTTATCAGTTCTTAGTGAATATAAAAATGCAAAGAAGAACTGCGGAGCTTAAAATAATTTAAACACAAAACGAATCGGTGCTTGAAAATAAAGAATATAAATTACAAAGTGTTGTTTTAAGTGTGAAAGTGTGAAAAAGATATAAATTGAAAGAAGAATTTTGTTGTGAAAAGCAGTGATAAAAGTAAATTGAACAACAGAGAATTCTTCGAAGATATTTGTCTGCCGCGACGGCTTCTTGTTGGCTTTTCACTAGCATGATAATATTCAGGTGAGCCACAAATTAACGAGTTCTCCAGACATTCTACGGTCTGCTCATACCTAAAAGTGTAAATTATATCCATAAATAAGCACGTGCCTTAGTATATACATACATACATATCACATACATACTGAAACATATTGAATAGGAGTCCTGTAGTTTACAGTCCTTTGTCCGTCCCCGTCCCACATGTTCCAAATTTCAGGTGCATTGCGGTGCTATTGGATTTTGGCCTCAGAATAGGTAGTGCAAATTGCAAATGTGTGCAACCATTTCTCGTTGTTGTTGTTTTCGGCAAAACAATATTTACATGCATACATAGAAAACATTCGCATTGCAAACAACCACAACCATTAGCAAATCTTTGTGGCATTTTGCGATATCGCATACGTACTGCCATGACAGTTTAGATAGTATTGTCACATAGCAAAATATATGAAAATGGCAAACGTAGCCACTACAAAGAATACACTATAGTGTTTGGTTGCGATGGCATAAAACGACATGTGTTCCCGGCCTTAGATACAAATAAGAGAGCTACAAATAAGCTTTTTTTTTTGAAGTGCTGCTGAAATCATTTATCAAAATTGAACGTATGTATGTATATAGTTAGTTATTTTGTAGAAAATTTTGTTTTTGTTTTAAATGCTATCTGTGCCAACGAACGATAGCTTGTGACATCGGCGAACATGATATAACTGCAAAAAGGATACATAGATCAAAAGGTTTTTAGCGAAGAACAAGTCCTTAACACTTATTTGCTTCCAAAAGTAACTATTTTAAAGAAGCAATTCTGTAGTTGTTTTAGGATAATCTTTGAATATGTGTGGTTAAACGCTTATAGCCATTGCTGGAAGTTTTTTGTCCGTTCCGAACTTAGGTTGATCGGTAAAGGAGATGTGCGTTTGTGGCAGCTTCCCGCGATATTGATTTTATGAACATTCGATATTTTATTATAAATGAAACTTTCAGTTCCTTATTAATAACAATTTGTTAAAATTTAAAATATATTTTAATGAAATATAAATCGGGGGCCAAAATAACGCATACAAAATTCTTTTATAATATAGTCAATCATAAGACTGTTCGTAACTTTTTCCGGAAATTCGTTTTATAATATTTTTTTTTTATTCTTGATAAAAGCAATATGAATAAACAAGTTTACCCGATCACTGAAATGTATTGGTCCTTAAAAAATTTTATTTTCTATTCTTATCATTTAATATTAAAATGCAATTCATGTAAATCTATAAAATGTTTATTTTTCTTTATGAGCATTCTTTCTGAAATAATACACGACGAACTAAATTCTATCAATCTTAAATTAGTCTTTTTTTTATAATTATATACATTTCTATTTTGTTTAGTTAATACAAAACTAATCGTATATATCTTAAAACTAGTGTTTAAAAATATTAAGTTCTTTAGAATACTTTTTATACAATTACGTATGCTGTGGGAACATTTTCAATAAAATGAATTTTAGCAAAACTCTAAGACTTTTAACAGTAGGGATGCGTTTCTGTAGCTCTCACATTGAACGATAATTCAAGAACACACTACGGAATTTTAAACAATCGCAAACAAAACAGCGACTTTAATAATGTATTTTGGCAACTTCAATAATATATTTTGTTTTATAAAATTAAAACAAGAGTTGTAAGAAAAATAATTTAAATTAACATAAAATTTAACTTTCTTATCTGCCTAATTATGTTTATTATTGCCCGAGCTTAAGAAAAAGTATTTCTTGAACAATATTTTTTTGCGAAAAATATTGTATAAAATATCTGACACATTGTTGTAAGGAAAATAAAACGAAAAGAAAAACATTCCTGCCTGTTCTTTAAGCGGAAGCCGAGTAAATTTCTCGTTATCCTAAAATAAATATTAAATTAATATCAGACATATTTAGGCTAAACTAAAAATATTATGAGAGTTGTTTTAAATCGATGCGATTTATATGGAAATTTTTAAATTTTTTTCCGCTTCTCACAAAAATGCTAGTTTTTATTCAAAAAGCAATGAAAATTCTTCTTTCACACTTCTTTTTGC
The DNA here is from genome assembly GCA_963675445.1 of Linnaemya vulpina. Taxonomy (NCBI): domain Eukaryota; kingdom Metazoa; phylum Arthropoda; class Insecta; order Diptera; family Tachinidae; genus Linnaemya; species Linnaemya vulpina. Next base: position 61,744,520 of record OY776280.1, on the reverse strand, counting down.
GATGCGACACTAATTATTATAACATGCATCCTCCAGGGACATACTCTCTGATAGAAAGTGTCTGGCAATTATTGATGGCTTTCGCAGGTAGCAGTAGAAGTTCTTTCTCTCGCAATAGAAAAAATTGCTTCTAGCATTGTTCTAAAAATAAACGAATCAAATATGTGAAATTTCGCTCAATGGGATTACCTTTACCCACATTTTTGGCATAACAAATAACCAGTTTAAAAGGAGTCCTTTCGGATATTTTGATACTTCTTTCTACAAGTTTTCCCATAATTGCTACCATAAGTTAACTAAAAGTAGAAAATAAAATATAGTTTTACAAAACAATTTAAAACAAAAGCAATAATTTCATGTAACAAAGTCCACATCATTTTCTTGTCGTATACCTGCATAAGCTCTCTTAAAAACTTTTGCTTTCTGTCTTTCAGTTTTTGTATTGTATCAGAATACTTACTTTATTTACATAAATTGTTTAATTTGTGAAGGCTTATAAAATAAAAAGTGAAGACACTGCAGCTATAGTCGGAAATTTTATAGTTCTGTGCATCTTTTGCAGTGTGAATCATTATCTATAAAAAGAAAGTATATCAGATTTAAGAGCAAATTTAAAATTAAATACAAGGATCTTAAGTTTATAGAAATAATTATAAAGCTATTTTTTCCATTTTCTTTTTTCGCGAAATAATTGTGAATTTTTGCAGTTATCGCGATAGTAGTGGCTTTTGTTATGCGAATTAATTTTTACTTAAACTCAAACCTTTAAATCAAACAATTCTTTACTAGAGAAAAAAATAAATAAAAGAAATTGAATATTAGAGAATAATACAAATATGTCTGTCATAAAATTAATAAAAATCAGAATACGTCAAATGTTTCCGACAAAAAATGGCAATTCTTTCTGCAAAAAAAGGAAAAACTAAGTAAAAAGCATTTGAATTTCTTAATTGAAAACGATTTTAATCGTTGGAATCGATGGGTTGGAATTGAATTCCCGAAACTTTCCTGAAAAAATATGTATATAAAAGAAAAACTTGCACAATAAGTTGCTACGTACCATTCAATTTCTTTTGCATAAGCTTTTTCTTATACTGTAATATTTCGTACTCTAAGTCAAGATTTCTTGCTTTCTTTCGTTCATTATCCATCTGTATAAGATGTAGTTCCTCGAGGTTTCTCTGTTGAATGTCGACAGGTGTTTCTGTTTTACTGCGCGCTAAAGTTTGAGCCGGCAACTTCTAAATTAAAAATGAAAATTGTGGCATTTAGCAAATAAAATTTTAAAATATATGTAATAGAAAAACTAATTTGTCTTGTCTTAAATGAGCAAATGAATGAGATCCAACCAATTATAATATTTGCATAAATATTTACATATACAACACACACTATAAAAGTGAAGATTTTGCAAAAAAAAGGACTAATTTCTTAATTTACTGTTTGCTCACTCCGCTATCAATTTTAAAAATTAACCCCAGTTTATTTTTTATTCAAGAGCTTACTAAATATTTGAAGAATTTTTTTTAGGTATTAAATGCTTTTCTAAATTAGTAAAAATTAAACCCCCAATTACTACTCTCATTTCGTTTTTGCATAAATACTTCTTACATTGCAAGATAATTTTATTGTAAGCAAAAAAAATAAGCGAATAAAAAGAATGATAATAGTAAATAAGTATGTAAAACGGTAAGAGTTCAACAGATAATTTGGTAGGCTATTGGAATATTACTTTTTCTAATATGAAGCAACTTAGATTCTTTAAATATTTGAATTTACTTCAACTTACTTTTTTCTTCACAATATGGTTTTTTGGCTGCAAAGTATTGGAGTCTGCATAATTTTCCTCTACTCGTGAAATTAACATCTGTGTTATGGGTTCTTCTGCATCTTTCTCTATTTTGATTGGTGGCAAATGTTCCACTATTTGTGATATCTAAAAAACGAATCAATATATAATTTACCCAAAATAATTTGACTTTCTGATAAACAATTTTCAAAATTTTCAAAAGTGTCTTTGCTGTTTTTGTGTAGTTCTTTTCTCTGAATTATGAATTAATGAAACTTATGTACATTTGTGTCGGTCACTGCGGCTTTGGAGGCAAAGTCATTATTATCTATAATGAATTTATTAGGTAACCAAGCATGTATGTCAATTTCTGGGAGCTCAGGCGGCTTTGGAGGTCCACCATTTTGGCGAATTAGTCTCCTATGCATTAAACTTGCATTCTTTGCCATTATTTTAGTTAAAGTCCATTGAGACTTTAATTGGGTAACATTTCTGGTTGATCCGTGGCACAAAGTGTTAAAGCTGAAATGAGTATACGATTGTAAAAATGTTAAATAAGTTTTTTATAATATAGACTATACCTTTCCTCTATCTCCAGCCAGGCTTTTTTCTTCCTTTGGTTGCTATTGGTGTCGGTTCTTTTGTTCTCTATTGCTGACACTTTTGTCTTCACCAGTTCCTTCAGCAAAGTCTTTACAATAATTTGCAATTAGAATTCCGGACGGTTTTTAATTCACAAATACTTACTTTATCCTCCTCCAGCCAGTTTACACCTCGCTTCCTTTTATTCGGTTTGTTCATTTTAAACATTCGATATATTTCTGCAGCAAATTTGTAAACAAATTTTTCTTTAAAATAAGTAAACAATGTAGTGATGCGTAATTTATAGCTCAAAAGATAAATCGGTACGTGACTACTTGCTGTTTCCTTTAACATCAAGTATTGCTCAAAATGGTTTAATTTGTTTTAAAATATCTTGTGAGCATATTTACTATTTTCAAAGGCATTGAAATGGCAGTCCCTAGATGATTAAATATTAAATCGTATGTGAATGGCAAGATACTTGGATACCAGTTGCATAATTATCTTAATGATAATTATGCAATTATCATTTTCATTTTAAACCCTTGACGGTGAAGCGGTATGTTCGCACATCCTTAGTAAATGTGAAAGTGAGCTTGTTTATTTGTATATTAAGCTCTCACCAGCCTTGAAAATAGGCTATTTTTGACCGGATTGATACCAGTTTTCTTGTATTTGGCTAGGGATATTTTCGTCTCGGTTTTGCCTCTTTGTAATGGACAAAAACAGTTTCTTTATAAATATACGTATATATGTATGTTCATATAAACTTATATAAAATGTTAAGAACGGCTAACAAGTTTCGAAAATTGCATACATACATAAGATTTAATTTATAAAAATATTTTATGTGTTTAAATTGTTTACATGATAAATTTTATATGGAAATTTGTCAAATTAGAAGTTTATAAGTATCTTCGTTGTATATATATTATGAATGGAGTAGTCGGATAGCCGGTTCAATGTTGCTTACAACACTAAACAAGCACAAGATGCCAACTGTAATAATGAAGTGCTGCTAACATACAAAACTAATAAAAACGTCGAATAATTCATAAGCCTCTTATTTTTGTTTTACAGAATAACCCATGTAAATATAATAATATATTTGAGCGTTAATTTTAATTGCCATTCAAACATGTTATTCTCACAAAGTTTTGTTGTTTTTGCATAGACATATAAATTCCCTCCTTTATCTCTTTTAATATTGAAGTGCATCAGCATTGGAAAGCTTAAAAACCATAAATTTTATATATCAATTCCAGGATAATGTGCTATATCAATCTAAATTTGTGTTTAAATTGTATCGAACTATAATTCGATGTCGAATACGGTAATGTGGCCTCTTTTCAACACTTTTATGTGAAATATATATTAACCCTGAGGAATATATATTAACCCTCTGCTGTTTTGTAAAAGGAATGTAAAAATTCCCTTAAACAGTGAGATGTCCCACAATATAATTTTTTATTGTATTGAATTTATGGCGTCTATAATTAGTTACTTTCGATCTAGGACTCTAATCGAAAGATTGAACTAGTTTTCATTTGGCATTATAAAGAACGTTTTACGAAAATTACGCCTCTATCAGCTGTTTTCAAATATATAATAAAACGAAAAAAAGGAAAATTTTAAAAACCATAAGTTGGAAAAAGTATCGCTTGTATATATAAATTCTTTTCATAATTAAATAAAAATATTTATTTCAACAGTAAATGTCAAGTGGTTGAGTTTTCATAACCGATCGATTCTAGTGCCAATTTAATAATCAGTTAATAACTGTCGATATTCGGTAAGTCTGCGTTTAGAAACGGAAAACAATTTTTCTTCGTTTTTCAATATATTACGGGTGGGGAAGAGAACATCGTTTTTGTGTTCGATATTCGACGGCACGCTTTGATGACATATAAATTTGTTTTAATTTTTTTTTTTTGCTGCTTAAGTATAAAAGCGGGATTATGCCGACAACATGGTCGACTGAGTGAACACGAATGAATAAACAAAAGAGAACTCCAGATGTTCGCTAAATAAATAATCAGTTATTCCAGAATTTCTCTCACGATGTCAAAAGTATTTACTATTTAATTCAAAATTTTACAATCCGCTTTAACATCTGATGGCAAAATGATGTTACCTAATTTTAATATTATTCTCGTCGTATACGATTAACGGCCCTTTTCAAAATGTGTGATTAAATTTTAATTGATACTTTAACCGGCAGTTAGCTGAAATTGTGTTTCACAATGAGTGATTAAAATTTAACTGACAGATGTTAACCGAAAACATTCTGTTAAATTTAACCGAACAAATTCTTCTGGTTAGTATGTTAATTGTCACTTCAACAAGAAAACAAAATGAGCAAATATTACTATCAGCACATATTTTTTTAATATTTATAATTGAAGTAGAGTAAAATCTGAAAAAATTTTACTTGAATGTGGAAATAATTGCTCTTCGTGTAGTGAAGAATTTAGAAAAATATTTAGATTATCAAACTCTGCAGTAAAGTACATTGTCGATGCCATATGCAATGATATAAAGTACGCAACAAGCAGGTAGGTTCCTTAGTTATATTTATTTCTGACATGGTTTATACAATTTGAATAATATTCCTTTAATTAAAAGAAATCAAGCTTTATCTGTTAGTGGCCCTAAAATTTTACGCCACAGGCAGTTGTGGTGCCTCAATAGCGACTGCTTGTCGTGTTGGTAAAAAAAAGTTGCTTATTGCAATCGCTAGACTATCAAAATATTTTATAAAAATGCCGCATTCTAAAGAGCGCATGAGAAAAACAGCCCCACAGTTTCAGTTCAAGTGACGAAGAAGAAATTAGTTCCGATGGATTTTGGAAAATGCGATGTAATCTTATGTAACATACATGTTGAAATAGAAATGATTATAAATTCGAAATAAAATGAATGAAAGAAGTCCTTAACTTTAGATATTTCTGAGAGAAGTGTTTTCAATTTGAATTTCGAATATCGGATAACATTTAGGAAATCTGATTTTCCTAAGACACTGAAGTCCACCTTTTTTACAAATAAATAAACTAGAATTCATATATTTGAGTCTTCCATTACACTACTTTTCGTAAACACAAAATTCAAATGTTGCCATATTAAATACAGAATGTACTGGTTAAGTAACTAAATGATGGTGAAAAGCAAATGGTTAACCATCGGTTAAAAAATGCCTGTTAAGAAAAGTGTCAATTAGCTAATTTTTTGTTAAAGTTAATTTAATCATACATTGTGAAAAGGGCCGTAAGAGGTATTAAACAGTGGAAAGTTTTATTTATTCATATAGAATCATCTATATTATACATACATGTACATACATATGTGTGCGTTTATATCTATCAAATATCCGGATTAGTGAGGTAATTTGTGCTATATATATATAAACCGAAGTAAAACTGACCGTAACTCACTGGTTTATATAGAAAAGTCACCAACGGAGTTAATCACTAGCAAATTAATAATGAGTTTTAATTAAAATCGGTTACCGGTTTTTTAAATTAAAGCCTTAACACAATCATGCAAATGAATGTTTTCAAAAAATTTAAAATGCATAACGGCTTATTGCGTGCCGTCATCTTGAGCGAAATGATAAAGTTATGAAACTTTGATTAGAAAAAAATAGGTAATTATATATTTATTTATATGTTCTTTGTTTTTTTTTTATATTGAATAATGTAATACAACAGGCAAATGCCATAATTTGAATAATAAATAAGGAGATCAAATAAAAATATACAATTACATTTCGATGCTCAACAGCCAAAAAAGCTTAAGCGGCAAAAGAAAGTTTTACGAGAAAATTTTTATTACTTTTATGTTAAAAATTTATAACGCGCATAAGTACATGAAAATACCTATTAAATCATATTTATTTCATTCATATTGATACATGAAGAGATACTCAAAAGGTTACCACAAAAAAATGTACGGCGTACTTGAACATAAAATTCGTTATTATTAATATCAACCAGATTATTAACAATGAAGGGTGGCTGAAGTAGTGAACACAACCAAACAACGGTACCTGTAGCAGAAAAAAAATATCGTCGAAGTAAAGAGATCTACAGCAGAATTTTCTATCTTCTTATAGGTCTGTCAAGTTTAAAAATAATTATACGTGAAGTTGGCTGCAGAATAGTAATTTGATTTTTGTTATATGTATAAAGTTAAAGGCAAAAAACACGAAATATGAAGAAAGAAATTTAGAAAAATTATGTAAAATTAAGTAAACCGGATGTGTGTGAACTACGACTTTATGAAAGAGAGCCAGCGCCCGTTTTTAATTATGAGTTCTTCCATCCACATGCTATTAATCGAGCTTCTTTTTTCCTAATGTTGATGTCCACTAGGATGTGGAAAAGTATTGCAAAACATTTCCTTGCAACAGATAATTTTCTTTAAAAAATCTTTAAGAAACAAAAAATTTTAACAAGATACAAAATTTTCCCCACAAACTTGAACAGTTTATAAAAACATGTCTTTGTTCCAATTTTAAAAAGTTTTTTTCAAAATATACGTATTTTAAGCTCCATATTTGTGTCTTTGATGTGAACCGCTCAAAGCCCATTTCCATCCCCTACAAACAATGGCGAGCGTATGCGGACACACCATTATGGAAGTGACATTGTGGTTCATAATGATATATCGACGACTATAATTGGTAGGCATGTTTGATTTCTTAAATCTATTTAAAATTAATGGTTTCAACATAAATTATTTAAAACAACACGTTATAAACAAAAGCTTTCAATAATATGCGTGGTGAACACACATGCTCGTGTCCATGTGTTCATGTGTATGTGTACATGTTAATTTGGTTAAAAACCTGCTTAAATTTATAACCTTTTTATGTAAATCTCCTTTTAATCTGTTCCATCTGCATTAAACAAGTTGCATATCGTTGGCGCAAGCGCAAGTAGTCATGTGTTTCACATCACTTTTCGTGTTTGCGGAAGAATAAAAAAATCTCATTAATTTGATCGTGCTGAAAGCACATCTGTTTGTATCGCCATATTTGCATTGTACGTCGAATTTGTTTACAGCATCTGTTAAGTTTTTAAAACTCGTAAAAGTTTTGCTCTCGAGTTTTAACTTCCCACTAAGAGATTTTTAATGTAAAGTTATTGGTTTTAGCCCGTTTTTGCTAAAATCAAGCTCTCATCAGATCCCGATATTAAGTAGTTAAACAAAAAAGCCGTTTGTATTTCAGCTAACGATATGTATAAACTAATTTGTATAATAATTATATCGATTGTTTAAATATTGAAGCGTGTTTGTAGACAAACTGACGCAGATTCTCGCAGCAGATATTCACGTCACCAAAGAAAAAAAGAAAAAAAAAACAAAACGTCACCGTGTATGTAAAACGTTTTACATACAGAAACCAATAAATATGTAAATAAATACGTACATTTACATTTAAGTGGTAATAAAAATTTATCTTCTCTGATAAATAGCCCAGCTTTTTTCAAATTTCCGACATTTAATTTTTAATGCTATTATTATTATTTCATTATTATAAATGTGGAAGTGTTTTATTATACAGAGTGCTTATTAATTATCTTCAATTAATTTTATTGGGTTGATGGATAATTTTGTTTTAAAAATAAAACTGATTTACAATTATTTACAATTATTCTTAAAATTTATTGCTGAATACTCTTCGTCTAGCGAATAGTGCTGGGAAACAATTTTTGGGTATGAAATCAGTGCAAATTCGGTGATTATGATGGCGAGGCTACAGGGTACCACTGTGAAGCTGTTTGCCACAGAAGATACATCCAAGTGGACAAGCACTTACTAGAAGATGCTGAACTGTCATCACTAGAACTTATGGCAGTGCTAAGATTCCCCGCGAGTGTACTTCTAGATAAGCCGATTTGCCATCTGACGGGGTTACAATAGGTCTTTACTGGTCCCTGTTATCAATAATTTATTTAATTAAATCAGGGGAGGAATTAAGGGATGTTTTATATCGGTCGAAATTTGTATTGAAACTGTATTCGAATTTCGATAAATATCGGTTGTGGGAATTCAGCTAATGGATGAGAAAAAATACACATAAATCTATTTGAAACGATGGACCGATCTATATGGTTCAATATTTAAAGATCATTTTAATAGTGTAAATTCGAAGCGAAATCGAGTCCGAAGATTCCGAGTAGCCGCCCAAATTGATCACTTAAACGAACATGAATTTGAATAATAGGTCTGTTTGTTTACTTTTCCAGCAATATTTATCCAGCAGCTTCGTGATAGAGAAAATAACCAAATTTACTCTTAATTGCTCTCAATTATAAAAATTAGCAAAAAAGTACGCGAACAGCATTTTGCAAGATTTTGCCAGTTATTTTGCTGAACAGCTGATGAGTAATGCTAATTCAAAAGAATGTTCATGTGTACTTATGTTCATATGTGTTAAAAATAAAGTTTTCAAAAAATAAATAAATTTTTATAACTTCAATTCAAGTTTTTGTGGTTTCTAGTGCAAATACATAAATACATACATACATATTTTGACCAAAAACCCAATTTGAAAACTTTTTGCAAAATATTTCACAAATAAAACTTTTTTGTTTACTTTTTAATTGGTAAGAAGAAGCAGTCAAAACATTGTTCTATCTTGCAAAATTTTACTGAACAAAATTTTTCCAGTAAGATTTTGCAAGTTCTCAGGTATTCAAATGTCAATTTTCTGACTCTCTTTGTCTCAATTTAAATAAATTTTCTTGCTGGAGAAAGTAAACGAACGACATCCAGTAACATTTTGCATAATTTGTTACAAAATATCACGTAAACAAACAGACCTAATAAAATTCAATAATCCGCAGGCAGCGCTTGTTTGTAAGTCGATTCATGGTTAACAGTGACATGTTGAACGAAAACAGCTGATCTGGTAAAGGAGAAAGTTCTTAAAAAATTGCTAATTATAAAAGCTACTCGCGCCTAAGGTGTCATTTCTAAAGGAAGGCCTTATAAAGATAAAATTTTTATAGAGTTTCGTTAACTTATTTTAATTAGTAGTTGGGTCCATGATGAAGTTATTTTAAGGTGGCACCGCTACGCGAGAGAACAATATTTTGCTCACCCATTCATTGCTTGTCTTCGTTGATGTTATGGTTTTGTTGCTATAGTTTTTGACGTGTAATGTTGTAGTTGTTGTCGTGGCAAGACCACCTTATATATCATCCCACCATATTTGACTCTTCTATAAATTATTATTTTGTTTAAAGTGCTTTCCAACGCACAAAAAAGGTTAAGTTAGATTATCAGGGCCATTGTCGAGACAATGCACTTGGGTCCGTTCGTTCGGTCCCATTGTGAAACCCTTAAGCAGAGGATAACAAAAGAAAAGATTAAAGGAAAAGAAAAATATTTCCAAATACGTGCTGCTAGACGATCTATGGTCATATTTTGTTTAATTGGTTTTTTTTCTTTTTTTTTTTTTGAAACAACAGGAAGAAATATAATTGTTATTAAATTATTTTATAGAACAAGTTCAAACTATTTAAAAGATACTATTTTTATTTAAATACAATGACGTGCTCGCAAGTTATTTAATCTTAAAAGTTGATTAAGTCACTAGGTCTTGCTAAAATCCTGATGTTGTTCAACTTCTAATTATAAAATTAAAAAATTTTATTTTTTGAAGTAGCGCCGGTAAATGTGATTAAAATTTTAAGTGATCAGTTTAATATACTGAAATGTGGTTTTCTAATTGGAGCATTTGCATCAAGGCCAGCTAATTGGTTTGTGAAACTAATTCGCTTTAATGTATACAATCAGAGTTATTTTTTTGGTAATAAAACTGATAAAACCGGTGCGGTGAAAGCCAAGAAAGAGTTTATTTAAACTCTTCATTTAAATTCTGTTCTGAACAAATAATATATAAAATATTAATAATACCAGCTCCTAATGAAACCAGTAACTTGAAAAATACTTCATTATGTAGTTTGATTCGAAAGGGAGAGCTTTCGGAATTCGTTTTGAATAGAATTACATAATATTCCCCCCGAGTTTTTCGTAATATTGTATTTAACTGTATTATTTCACTATGACACCAAAACGTCTGTTTTCATTATACACCTAGACTCAGTTATGTCGAACGCTGTGGGCCAAAACAAATACTTCGTTATGTCATCATATTTTTATAAGTCAGAAATTTTAAATGTTACATCAACAGTCAATTCGATCAGGGATGTGAATGCCAGAGTGCTTCCAAAGGTCTTATTCGCAAAAATATTTTATGTTTATAAGCTGCCTATAAGACGAACTTTATATACGAAGTTTGCCCTATAAGTAGCTTATAAGCATTAATATTTTTTGTGAATAAAAACTATAAAAATCAAAGGCGTTATTACTACACTAATGTTGATTTCTTTTCTCGAAAAGAGTGCAACATATTTTACACTATTTAACAGAAAATTACAACATTTGGATATATGAAATTAAGAAGTTTATTAGAAATTTACCCAACATCTCTTACGAAAAGTAATTTCTGTTTTGAAACTTCTCCAAACAGGCCTTTTAAGATAAGAAGTGAAAGAAATTAACATGTTTTCCAGAAAAGAAAACGCCATAACTTAAGTATTTTTTTTATTGTTTTATTTCTGTATTTGATTAAAAAATTAAAAATTTGATTGGGCACAGATAAGGGATATTTTTTTACTTTTTGGCAGTTTAAAATAGTTTTCAAAAAATGGGCTAAATTTTTTTCTATATCCAATTCAAAACAACTTTCAAATCACGCTTATATTCATATGTATGTATATATATATATATATATATATATATATATATATACATATATATATATATATATATATATATACATATATATATATATATATATATATATATATATATACATATATATATATATATATATATATATATATATATTTGATTACGTGTGACACCAGAATATTAATTACATCACTTACACATCTCCGGTTATTATTGAGAAATATCAGCTGCATTTTTTTAGTGAATATAATTAAATATCTAATAGATCATTTGCATATTCGATTTGATAAGTTGTCCCAAGATATGAAATTAATAACAATTGCGATATCTTGTTTGGATAACAGGATACTTACTGAACCAGTCCACTGATCAATTCAATTTCATTTTTAAATTAAAATATTAATTCAATTTAATTTTGGAGGTCATGTGATTTTAAATTGTAGATTTTTGTAAGAATTGAAATTTGTGCTATTTGGATTTTAATTGTAATATTCCATTTGTAATAAATATTTTTTGCAAAACTAAATGGAAATGAAGTAAAATAATATTGAAATTCTGAAGAGCTTGAGTTTAGAGACATAGCTATTTCAGTTTACTAATCCGATTTGCGGCACTAGATTAAAAAGTTCACGCATTATCGAGAACCGCATATAAGTTTTGCAGTTTTCTCCGGAAGACCCTTATATAAATAGTTTTTGACTAAACCCGTTTTTATATAAGAAAATTGAAATAGCATGACAAAAATTGTAATAATAATAATAATAATAATAATAATAATAATAATAACAAATGCTGGTAACAAGCGAAAGGCCATTAACAAATGGGCTATTTCAGTATTTATGTATTCTTTCGGCGTGGTTAATTGGTCAAATACAAGCCTTGATGAGGTATCAACATTGTTAAGAACCACCCTTACCAAATTTCAATGTCACCACCCGAGAAGTGCAATAGAGAGAATCATCCTATCTCATGAAGATGGTGGAAGGGGTTTCCTCGACATACCGAGTCTGCATTTTTCTCAAATTACAAAGCTGAGAGATTATTTTAGGAATCAAGCGGACACATCGACTTTTATTCGTATAGCGTGTCTAGCGGACAAGAAATATACCCCGCTGAACCTTAGATCGGGTGAGGTTACAATACCACCGAATGTTCTCTCTCGAGAACAGCGCATGGAAGTGTGGAAAGGCAAAAATTTGCACGGAATTCATCCATTTCAAATGTCCCAGAATTTTATCGACGAACAGAGTTCAAACTTATGGCTCCGACGTGGCTCTCTCTTTACGGAAACGGAGGGTTTCATAATAGCTATCCAGGATAGAGTTATAGCAACAAGGAACTACCGAAAGTTTATATTGCGGGAAAACTTATCGGATGACTTATGTCGCCGATGCCAGAGCAATTCGGAGACTATTGATCATATCATTGGTGGATGCATAAGTCTAGCATCTCATGATTATACCGCAAGACATAACCAGGTAGCAAAAATCATTCACCAAGCCCTGGCGGTGAAGAATAACCTAGTAAAAGAAAGACTTCCGTACTACAATTACGAACCACCACCTGTACTTGAGAACAACAGATGTAAGCTGTATTGGGATAGGCCAATGATTACAGATTGGACGATACGAGCTAACAGACCGGATATCGTCCTATTTGATAAGATTGGGAGGAGAATAACGATCCTTGACATAGCTGTTCCACTCAACAACAACCTTCAGTCGACCCATGGTACAAAAATTGAGAAATACACTGATCTGGCGAACGAACTCAGGACAATGTACCATGTGGAAGGAGTGGAGATTTCGCCAATAGTAATATCTGCCACGGGACTGATACCGAAACACTTATTGTCCAGTTGAAAAAGCATGGTCTTAATGACGCACTAGAGACTATGCAGAGATCTGTGATATTGAATACTTGCAACATAGTGCGACGTTTCCTGCAGCAACGAACAGATGCGAATGGGCTAGAACTTGGTCTACGCCCCAACAGAGCCTAATCCCTTGGCAAAGCCCGGGATAGGTAATTTCCAACTTCATAGAAGTTGAGAGATATGAACACAATTCAATAATAATAATAATAATAATAATAATAATAATAATAATAATAATAATAATAATAATAATAATAATAATAATAATAATAATAATAATAATAATAATAATAATAATAATAATGTAAACGTATGGATTGCTTTGTATGTATTAAATAATTTTTGTACATGCATTGTCTGTAGCTGGTTGAAAAATTATTCCAGACCCTTTTGCCGAATTTGCCTGCAAGATGCCATTTTATGCCCGTGTGGAGGAAGGCCAATGGGTCGAATTTATGACCGGGTGACTATAATAATAATACATTTTGCTTACAGCTTTTTGCAATATTAATGTTGGTAGCCGTGATCGTAGGGAAATTGTTGGTAATTCGTGGTTACAGAAAAAAACATATATCCTGTAATGTTTCTTGATATCTTGTTGAAGATCTGTAGTTTTTGGAAAATTTATGGGATATGCTATTTCAAAATGTTGCTAGATTTCTGACGAACGGTCTAGTTATTAAAAACGTATCGCCTTCCTGGGTATTTGCTGACAAAAAACGTAACATAAACAAAGTTAGTCACTGATTATTAAAATCGTATCGTTACATCTGTAACGTAGAGAATCTACAGAAAATAGGCTTTTACGTTGTAAATGTAAAAGAATGTGCATAGTGAACCAAACATTTAACAACAAAAAAAACTTATTCTTTAGCTGCCAATCAAAGCTGAACGATACGTTAAGCTGTGAACTGGCACGTTACGATTTTACTAACTCAACCGTAAGTCACATAATAGTTTGACACTCAAACCATATTTTATTTACTAGATCTCCCCACTTTTGATGAATTGATACATTTTGTGTGAATATAGGATTTGTATCTACAACAAGAAGATGTTCATATTGAAAAATTTAACACAAAACTTAAGTTTTTGTATATATTATTTATAATCCTCTGCAATTCAGAGTTATTTTTAGCGATATTATAACTGACCTAGATATTTGTCCATTGTTAAAACAAAACGATTTCTCTTTAAGATTAACGACATTTCATAGATTTGAAATCCTACATGAAACATGTAGGAAGTTTGACATTTATTTTTTGCTTTTCGTTAATGACTGTGCGCCACAAAATCCATTCCTTCTTTGTAAAAAAAATTAACATTTTCTGCGATGGAGAATTTTATGCATGTAAGAAGTATGTGTGTTTTCATACTTATATATGTATGTACATATAAGAATGTGGATTCAATACATGCACGCACATACATACGTAAGTACATATGGTAATTTCCATGATGTCGAACGTGCCGTGCTCATCACACAAATCGCCGCAAAAATACATCTCACATTGGTGAGCTATAAAAACGGTATCATGACCTACAGAATTGATTCGCTGAAGCGTATTTTTGAAAACAGTTGGTGGAAACTAGAAATTATATATGTATAAGTAGTTTTTTTTAATACATATTGGCTCTTTTCTTCCTTACGGTGATGCGAAATATTTCTAGGGTGATTACGCATGAGAATCATGCATGAATTGGCTACCTTGCGCTTACAAAGCTGCTTCCTAGTGAACCGTCATATATGTTAGTATTTAAAGATTGTGATAAATCTTAATTGAATTTCAAATAGAGCGAAAAGAATCCAAAAATGAAATATATTTGCATAAAAAATTTAGCATATTCCGTTCCTCGAACGCCCTAGTAAATGCCCCCATATTCCAGAAATTCTCTTTTTTCTCAGTCACCCTGTATATGTCACACGTGTTTTTATGTATGTTGGTATCCTTTTTTAGTCCACTTCTCAATTTGATACAGATCACGCCATGAGTATTAACTGTTATTATATGTTTAATAATACTATGTATTAAAAAATAAAAGTTAGCTTAAACTGCAATTGACACAAAGTGGTGTAATGGTCATATGTATATGTGTGTGTATGTGTGTGGATATGAATGCACTGCATAAAGTACAATAAATGATAGAAAATAATATCCGCCATTTGCTTTGCACACCAGAATTGTTTAAAAATGGCGGTCGTTTGGTATCTGTTTCGTCGTTTCGTTTCGTATGGTTAGTGTTGTTGTTCCTTTTCGTAATCAGTATGTGGGTGTTTGTAACAGTGTTTAATTGAAAATTAAAAATAAGCCCAGTACAAAATAGAGTATGTAAATATGTAAATCATTATGGGCGTTCATTTTATAAAATAATATAAATTAATGGCTGATTTATAATTTTCCCTATTAAAATATATATAAAATAAAAATGATCAAATTGAAGTAAGCAAAATAATAATAATAATAATAATAATAATAATAATAATAATAATAATATAATAATAATAATAATAATAAAATTATATGAGTACGCAAACAATTAAATAAGAATACAAAAATTATTTTTTGAGTGTAATTGTACTTGCCCTTAGCGAAAAATATAAGTTTAACCAAAATATATATATAATATATTAAATCTTTTTTTATAAAACAATAATGATTGAATTGAAATAAGTAAAAAAATAAAATAATAAAATTCATTAAGTACGAAAAAGAACTAAAAATATAAAAATATAAAAATCAATATATTAATGTAAATTAGCGAAAAATCTAATTAGCGAAAAATCTAATAAGATAAAGGTTTAACAAAAAAATATTTTATATATTAAATATATTTATAAAATGGCCAGTTAAAAATAAGAAGAAGAAAATATAAGTTAGGATACAAATAGGTATCATTTGAATAAAAATGTTATTTTTGGAACCAGCGCTCCTTTACTTAAGAAGGATAATAATAACGGAATTATTATTACAATAATGTCGTGTAATAAAAAATAACAGAGTGCTGATAAAACGGGTTCAAATGCAGTCAATATAGTTAAAACAATTGAATTTAGAAAATGAGCTGCTGACAAATTGGATATATCCTGTACAAATTATACAGGTAAGTGGAATTTATCTGTACAATAATCCCCGATCTTAAATAAAAAATATGAATTGAAAAACAATTCCAAAAAAGTTTAAGGCAAACTAAAACAATTGGGGGATTCACACTGTAGTCTTAGAATCATAAGTCATGAAATAATGTTATAAAGTCATAAAATTTTGTTACTCGATTTACTAATAAACATGTGGCAATGACAATAGATGATACAATCTGGCAACAACTGTTTAAACAATAAATAGCCCTGCCACTTAAATAATTACAACAAGTTTACAATTATTTACCTACTGCAACAATTTATAAAATATTCTGCTTCTGTAAAAGAAACGGTTTGAGAATTTTTTCTATATTAAAAAAATATTACAAAATTATATATAATTTTTTTCTCCACTTTGATGTATCTCTTAGATAAATAACTTGGTTTTGTAATAAATTTACAAGCACGTAAAAAACAATTTTTGTAGAGTTGCCATATCTGAACACTTCTCTCTTATTGTTAAACATTTTTATGGTGTCGAAATTTAAAATGAATTTTATCCCAAACATATCTGCCAAGCTAAATTATACAAAATTTGCGCATATAACAACTATCGAACTGTTTTTTGATAGATGGGTCACACCGATATTTACCATTTCGGGTCAAATCCAATCCTTTTTAATTACAGTAACATTTTAAATAAAACTTTTTTTCAGGATCTCACAGGATATTGACACCTGCTTAAATTTTTTTTAATATCAGTGTGAAATTTCAAAAGATCATGCACAACAGATTTCCCCTTTTTAAAACCATATTGTTTTTGTAAAATTATAAATGATTGACTTCCATTTCATCTCGTATTACACTCTAACACACTTAGTGTAAACTAGGAAGTGAAGATACTGGCTTGAGATTATCAAAGTTTTTTATCAGTGGAACCAGCACTCAGGGTACGACCCCTGCATATACAGTACATTGCGCCGGAACTGGGAAAGGAGGGGATAAAGAATTTCGTTGTAGCTACTTTTACTTCGCCGGTGAATATATTTGCTACAGGTAACAACGACTTAAGGTGCTGTATTCTGCTCTTTGGTGCATGAGGGTGTCCTTATCTTGTGAATCTCTACTAATTTTGTTAACTTCCAACCTGAAGCACAGTAATGATTGAATAATTTGTTGTTAAATAAAACTGACATATACTTAAAACTCTTGGGTACAAATTTATTTATGAGAAAATTTGAAATATAGTAAAATCAAAAAATGTCTGACTATGTCCGAAAGGGAATTCAAAATACTACATACATGCAAATATACATGCAGACACCTTCTCAGGTGTAGCCGGTGAAGCTTCCTAAGAACTCAGAAAGTCAAGATGTGATATTTGCAATACGGGTGAAACCACTAATCTCCCGATTTTTGAAAACTTTGAATTTTCTTTGCATCTTAAATAATTCATTTTATGAAAGCTCTTTTACGACACTTATTTTTTTGTGGTACACTTTTAAGTATCTTATAGTGCATTAAAAAAGGCAAAAATTTGATAGTCTGAAAGGTATTTATATGCAGGTATGCAAAATATAAATGTTGCTTCTAAATGAAATCATTTGCAACAATAATATAATCCTTTTCTCCTGTTTCTTTCACTTCACTTTCATTTAAATTTGTATTATAAAAACAGATAATACCTAAACGCATTTTGAACATAAAATTACTACAATGATTTGACTTGATTTGTCCACTCGATCGGATTGCCACTGTGATTACAAAATTTAATATTGTATATAATATGACATTTACGATTTGAAAATTATTTTTTCTGTGCATCGCTATTCTCCGGCTACTTATTATTAAAAATATTAATTAAAAATGTTTAATTAATTAAGTTTCATTATATATAAACTATTCAAACATTTTTTTTTTAATCTATTCTTTGTGATTTATTGTAAACGGAACTGAAATACAAAAAGCTATTTGAAAGGAATGTTATAAAAACAGAAAAAAACGTATTTCAAATTATTTACATAAGAAAACAAAAAGTTATCAATTGAATCTTTATGACAGCCAAAAAGCTTAACTTGTACAAAACTGAAGGTAGAAAATCTTTTTGTAAGAAAAACCTTCATTTCATGTAGACAAGCAGTAACGTTGGTCTGTTGATTCATGTCAGTTGAATGGGAGCCCTCTTGTTAGACCAGCTCATTAAAATTTATATGTGGTGCGAATGTATGTAAATTTCTTAAATCTGAATAGAAACCACTCGGTTCTTCCTTTGCTTTCGACAACATGATCAGCTTTTATTAGCCACAAGATAGCCACTTTATTTTGTTTATATCCACTGCTGGGTTTAAGTAGGTGCTTTGGTTCAAGGCCAATTGTTGCTTTTCAAATCGGCTGTATTTTGGAGATTAACAATTTCATCATAATGGAAACTCTGCAAAACCAATAACTTTCCGATTTTCAAAAATCCTTAATTTTCCCAGAGGGAAATCTAAAAATTACCCAAACAGCCCGCCAAATTATTTTTAGTTTAAACCAGCAAACAAAATGAGAGGATCGACTACAATAAAAAAACAACAACAATCAGAGACAAACATCAGTTTAATGTGAAAGATAAACTTTATTTATTCTGCAAATTCATGTTTAAAAATGTTTTTGTTTTACGCTCTAAACCTGCGGGCATGTTTATATATTAATTTATAACCCAAAATAAATAACAACTTTATAATTTAATTTAGTTTCAATATTTTGTAGACGATTTGGAAACTTTGCCAGATAATAAAAATTATATTTTTTATAGATATTAAGTAGAAGCAGCCATTTAGTATGAACACTGATGTACATATTTACATTATATATGTATATGATAATATAATTAATATGTACATTAGGGCAGTCCATGGCTGTGTGATGAAACAGAAATATTTTTCTGATACATCTTATTCTCATCGGGCGTGTGCGATATGCCCAATACTTCACCGACTGACGTGAAACTTTTTTATAGTGGTTTTTTTTACCAATTTTTACCAGCTGAGACTTGGAGAAATCTAGCTTTTAGTTTTAAGGTTCACCCTAACACACATACATCCAATGTGTGCATGAATTTCTCTAGAACTTTGTCAAAACAAACGACAACAAAGAAGAGATCTGGTTTCTAAGAAAAAGGCAAGCAATCAGCGATAAAACCACCAAATTAGCATTCGTTTGATACATGGAAGAGCGCTAAATTTAATGATTTCATTTTCGAATTTGAATCGATTTAAATCGGACTTTAATACTCGTGCTATCGTTTTTACTTTTGTATTGATCTTCTAATAAACAAACAGGAGTTACATTTGGCATTGACGAATATTAGATGCTACACAAGCTTGTATACGGTATGTGGTAGTATTTGTATATGGATATCGTCACCTCAAATCCAAAAGAGCGTAATTCTGCGAAATTTTTGAATAGTTCTATAGTTTAAATATTTTAAATTTTTTTATATATTATCACAAAGTGAATCTAAATTTTAGTTAAATGATAGGACATATCGTTACAGAAAATGTGAAAAGCCCTATTTAATATATTAAAAATTTTCAAAAATACATTTACAATTTACACAAAGCTTTGCAATTTAACTTAGTGAATACGGTCAAATCAAATTAAAAAGTGAAAATTTTTCCCAATATAGAAATAAATTTAAACTTAAAACCAAAACATCTGGCCCGTGGCCTCGCTTGTGCGCTATCCGAAATCAAACTTACTATTCTATCTCTAGCTTTGCTCCTTAAAATTATGGAAAAACGAGAAACATTTTTAAACGAGTGTAATTCAATTCGTATTGTGTCCAAAAAATTCGACTCCACATTTTAA
Source organism: Linnaemya vulpina (assembly GCA_963675445.1). Taxonomy (NCBI): domain Eukaryota; kingdom Metazoa; phylum Arthropoda; class Insecta; order Diptera; family Tachinidae; genus Linnaemya; species Linnaemya vulpina. The sequence goes on along the minus strand of OY776280.1, from coordinate 61,724,576 downwards.
AAATAAATTTTAAAATTTCGACTCGCAAGAGTCTCCTATTTGTCTAGGCTTTCGATCAGTTACTTTTGTATGTCTTGCATTTCATTCGATTGAATCGATTATTATAATTTGTGTATGTATTTAAAATATTTTAAGCTGCATTCATTTGTTTTTAAACATTTCAAACCAATTCGATAACATATTCACGATTTAGCATGGCATGCGGCCCGGGAGGGCAGATAAAAGCGTGTAGTGTGACCACAAAATAAATTTGCTATTAATTTGTCACTTTGCAAGTCATGCAAACAGTTTTAATAGTTGACACGTGCAGGCAACAGTTTTATTTGCATATATTTACAATGTTTTTGATCATTTTAAGTTATGCAAACACCACGCTCTGTCGTAAAATAATAATGCAAAATATCGATCTTACGACGTGGCCATAGCTTCCTACACAATATGTATTATATGGTGTTCGATGATGGTTTCATTATGTGCGTATTTGTGTGCGTTGTAAAATAAACAACTAACTTTGTTGCGAAGCACAGTGGAGCCAAAGGCGTTCATAACTCGGATTAATTACAAAAGCTCAGCGAGCTTTAAAACTAAATAAAGTCCGTGAATTTCTACATCACTAGTGGAGTATTGAAGCGAATAATCTTTATTCAATGAATTCCATTAAATGTCGATTGCATTTGTTAGGCAGCAAAATGTTTAAACTTTGTATGAAAAGTAAAATTAGGCAGAGTAAAAGAAGACTAAGAAAATAAAAATATAAAAAATTTTGTGATCAGGTACATATAAATTTCACTAACTCAAAGTGATTTACAAAATTAGGGCCTAAATAATTTGAAGAAAGTGTAAAAACTAAAAATCACACGTTTATAGTGAATCAAACTAAAAAGAGAAAAATAGTTTTAAACAAAAAAATTCAGAAAAATGGGACATGAAGAAAATAATCAAACGGTAACACGGGTATTAAAACAAAAACGTGTTAACATCAACTTGATACAGTTCCCGGATTCTTTTTCGCAATAAAATTTGTGAAAATACGAACTGTTATCACATTCAACTAAGCCACCTAAACAGTGGTGATAAACACAATATACACATGAGCACTGAAGATGAAAGTGTTGCGACTTTCGAAAACAGCTGTTCTGCTCTGCTGTGTAAGTTGAATAAAACTGATGTTGACTTTCCTGTGTGCCTTGGAATATTTATCATCATGTCTTTCTGAAATTTTAACTAAGTTAGAACAATTAGCCTATATAAATATCAATATAGCAAAAATAAAATGTTCATAAAATAAACAAATCAAAAAATATTAATATTTAAAAAAAAGTGTGGGAAGCTCTTCAAGAACTGATATATAATATATTTTGGTTATATATTCAGAATCAATTTTCACTTTTTAATTTGATTTTCTAAAAAATCTGAATAACTGAATTTATAATAAGTTTTTTAGTTCGCTTTATGGATAGAAGTGAGCTCATATCGTTAAATTAATATTCATTATCATGCATTCTACTGCGCTGAGCAGATTATTGTTATGGTACGCATGCGCATACTGCACGCAGAGAAGATAACCGTCTCTCCACTCCTTTGGGCAGCTGTAAAATCGTTTGTGCCTCTCGCTGCTTGTTTTAAGAGTTGCTCACATTGAGTTCAGAATGCCTCGCTAATGCTGTTGTGCGCAATAAAATGCGCAAATAAATAATTAGTTGGTGTGAAGACCACCCGTCTTTTTCTTTCCAAGCACCAAGACCATGTTAGAACTTGCAAGGTTTTGCAAGAGTAATCCGCACTAAATTTGGTAAGTCTCAATATTGTAATTATAAAGATCAGAAAATGAACCGTGGAAAGAGCTTTTGTCCTACTGTGCGCAGCATAGAGTTGTCTTGTTTTTTTTTTATTAAGTTAAAAAGCCTTTTAATTACATGCTGATCTGGCTATAAAACTATTTATTTAATATAAAGGGTCTTTTATTAAGCGCTTCTTATCTCTAAACAAAGTGCGACATCAATTTTATTTTATAGTTTGAAAGACAAAGTTATGACTTTGATAGTTGTTTAGACGTCTTACTGAAAAACAGCTTTTGTTATTCTAAAAAATGTTGGTTAAGGTGTCCCGATGATCTGCATTAGCACCATGCGAATAGGAACTAACTAAAACTACTCCCCCCAATTGATTCACTTTGAATTTTTCAATAAAATTTTGCGGAAAAAAGAATCAGCACGATATTAAAATAAAAGAGTTTTAAGCTTTAATGGTGTTAAGAAGAAATTTAAATACGAGCGTACTACTATTTATTGATAGAAATATTTAAATAAGCATGTCTGTATATAAAGTTACTCATACGGTCACACTTGGCAAAGATTTGCTCAAAAAAGCATAACCCATAAACACTAAAGAAAAATATTTTTATTGAGATCAAGTTAAACAGATTAATACATAAATAATATTCAGTGTCATAGAATCCAATATTATTGGAAACTGACTAGCTCAGTAAACACTTGGCGGAATTAAAATGTTCTTGATTAGTATTTTTAGTGGTTACGCTTTTTTAGGTAAATATTTGCCCAATTATTATTGGTTTTATGATGTCTAGATATAATAAGATGACTTAAGATACTGACGGGTATAACAAAAGGCAAACGCAATATAAAACAAAATCAATCGTGATCGCGGTGATAATAAATAGCGTTACTGAAACTGATTATAATATTCTATTTCTAACAATTCGACTTTTTTATAATATAAAATATGCAATAATTAAAAATACACACATACATAGTACTTTTATGCATGTGTGTGCGTCAGGCTATACCATCATCTTTCTACGAACAATTTTTGAAATGCGATATTATTATATACATAAAAGTGTTCATATATGGATGGATGTAGATGCTAGCAGATATATGCGATGGCGATTTCAAAGCAAAATCTAGTTTTAAGAATATTTTGGCATTGGATTCAATTTTTTTATGCAATGACAATATATAAGGAAACAAGTAGTATGTTCGATCCGTATTTGCCAGTAAGAATTCGTTCGATTAATACGTGCCAAATAGATACGGATCAAAATGACACGACTAGTAAGTTAATCACTTATGTAAATAAGTAAATACAATATATTTGAATAAAGACGCACGAAGCTAAATTGAAAATGTGTATTTCCAAACTAATCTATACTCAAATATGCAGATGTGTATATAAACATATAAAAATTAATCGTGTGGCAAAATATATATACATACATTATTTTTTTTTTTTTGTGATGTGGAAGGATGCAAAATAACACTTGATGCGGATACAAAATAAAAAGCATATTCAACATATTTATAAATAAATAGTGTGTATAAGTAATTAACAACTTCAAACAATAAAAAAACGATTAGTGAAAATTTCAAAATGCAAATTTAGTTTTTAAAAGTTCACTAGACTATATGAAAATAACAAGCTTTACAAAACATTAATAAATCAAATGCATAATTCATGAATTAGTGTTGTGAATATGAACATCATCATGGGTTTGCTGCTTCAAATTTATAAAATCTAAAAAGTAAAATTAATAATATTACAAAAAATAAAATAATTCCAGATTTCGAATTCTGAAATTTGAATACATAAAATTGTTATAAATTATTTGTGATAAATAAGCAAAAACTTTTACCATCCAAAACATATAATAATCATTTTGTTTTCTCATAACACGTGCAGAGAAAGTTTAATGTGTGTTTTATAGTTGAACAGTGTCATTTTATAAAATTTCTCATTCCTATTTTATGGATTATTTTGCAAAAAAAAAAAAAAAAAAATTATAAAAATTAAATACAAAAGATAATGCTTTTGTCAACATCAATTGTGAATAAAGTCTAGGGTATGGAAAAAACTCACGTAAACATCTTCACGATGCACCCAATTCACAGGATGCTTTTAAAATCTTGATGTTTTACTTTCTATTTATCTCTAAAAGCATCTTTTAAAATGTTCTTGCATTTATATTAGGGTATTCAAATAATAAATACTCTAGAGAGGTTTTGTATTAATCGATTAATCGTGCGAATAATTGTTCTATGAAAAAATTTAATCAATTAATAATTTATGTTATTCGGTTAAACGAATAAGCTTTAGATTTGCCTAGTTCAATAGTTGAAAGATAAGACCAAACATTTGATTTTATTAAAAAAGTAACAAAAATTTAGTAAAAGATATTTTATGTGATAAAAATGGAAGGAACACTTTTGAAATAAAAAATAGTATCAATGTTTAAGCTTAACTTCTAAAATAATAATTCAAAAAGAATCAACAGTTTAAATGTTTATGTTTCAAATGATATTTTCTTATTGTTTTGTTTTGATGAAACTTGACTTAAAATGGTTTGTTTTTGCTTATTGTTGCTGTTGGTAGTAAAGCGTTATGAATCATATCCGATTTCAATGTCCTTTTTTTTGTAAAAATTGACAGCCTTCCATTACACCACTTGAAACTCATTTTCGATTTTTTAGCACCGGTTTGCTGTTGTTGTTTTGTAGAAAAGAAAAAACACAAATACATTTAAAATCGGACTTTCGTTTAACCGACATAAATTCTTCGAACTACTCGTTTGAATGCCCTTATTTCTGCTGTGGTGTTTGAGCAGTTTTTCTTTTTGTGTAGTCAATTTGAAGTACGAAGTATATCTTGGCCAGATATCGATTTTAATTGAAAATTATTTGCTTTTATATACTAATTGATCTGATTTGCTATCGAAACGTGTTTTTTTAATTGCATTTATATATTATCCGCTTTCAAATTATGCGTCGAATGAAAAAAAGACAAAATACTGTGAATTTCTAGTGAATGGAGCTTCGGTGCTAATGAAAGTTTCAAATAAAATTTATATACTCGCATGTTTTAGAATCAGAATAAACTAATTTTCCATTTATTTTCTCCAAAAAAAAAAAAAAAAAACAGATCGTTTTATTATGTGTAATTATGTATGTAGCTGCCGATGTTAAACATCTTACGGATCGTAATCTTGATCTGTTCAAATATGATCCCAGCGATGTATATACTTTACCTGAAGATATTGACGATGATAAGCCAGCCATAATTTTCAGCGGCGATGTAATGAAAGCTAAAGTTGAGAAATTACAAAGTCTTAGCGGAAATAAAAAATTCAAATTGGAGTGAGTCTAAATATCTAATAATAGTGTCCCATACAGATTGTCATAAACAAGGATATACTTTAAGAGTTTAGAAGCAGGTTTTAAACTTTTAGAGTGGACTTTGTTTCGACTATGATTAGGGGCCAGTGTAATTTGTCTTAAGCATTATCTAACCTAAAGTGTATCGAATTTTAATTCAGCTTAAAAACACAGAACGGTATTGAGGTTTCGAGTGTTGGAAAATTGAAGGACGATAAGACATTTGTCGTAAGCGGTTCATATTCATTTACTGGCGGTGATGGTAAGCGTTATAAGACCAGATATACTGCTGATGAATTTGGCTATCATCCAATCACTGAACTTGATTTGGACATACCAGAGTAAGTTCAAAGCGATACATAGACAAAATTATTTTTATATGCATGCATTCGCTTTTGTAGCCCGCAGCCATTGGGTGTTGGTCTAGATTCAACTAAGAATAGATTTGCTGTTGATGACAAAAGAAATAGATTCCAGTTTTTAAATCAAAATTTTAATGCAGATTCAAATCCAGCTCCAGTTCGAGGTAGTGGCCAAAGTGGAGATGACTACAGTTATTCCAAACTTGATAACAGAAATGCAAATGAATACGAAAATCATGCAAATGGTTACGACTATCATGCACCCACGTAAGTACACAAACATATACGAGCTCTGTTCAAAAACTAAGGTGAATTTTCAACATGAAATTCAGTTAAGAAATTGATAGGCTACTGTCTTTTGCTGTCTAAGCGTGCAAATATTTATGACTATCTTAAACAAAACAATAAAATAACTAATACTCGTAGCTGAAATTTGGAAGATATATTCGAGGCGAGTGTACCGATAAGAGAAAAAGGGCTAATCGAAATTTGAAAAATTGTCTTATATTTTGAACAGACTTCTTATAGGTTCTTGTAAGCTCCATCGTTCGCATCAGAATCATATCTCAAAAACCAGTCAAACTGCCTGCTATAATTTTTCACTCTCAGATATGATTCTGTCTTCCTTTTTTTTACAGGTACAGAATGTGCCAGAAACATTGAAAGAGCAATAACATGTACACATATTATGTTTCTTACTCAATAGATATGATATCTTTTTATATTTCTTATCAGACAACTAATTCTTCAATTTTAATTTTCAGTAAAAATTTTGATGTGCCAAATCCATCTCGTGAATATCTACCAGCTCAATAAAATCCATCATCGTAGCTTTTAAGTCATTCAACATACATTTTATCTTCTAGCGGATTCTTACTGTTTTACAGCAAAACCATTTTTTCAAGGGTTTTAATTTGTAAAATTATATAACATTTACATAGTGAAAGATATTTTAAGATTGTAATATATTAATAAAAAAAAGAAAGATAAACAAATTGGAAAAAGAAAAGAGAGACAAATTGTGGTGATATTAGAAATAAAACAAATTTGATTTCTAAACCAACAAATGTGTCCAATTTTTTCATGAATGATGCTGGCATTACCTGCTGTGATCATCATAATTTTAGATAACTGAAATAAAAAATAAATACATATTTGATTACTCGGACGAAATTGCAGTCGTGTCGAAATGGTTTGTGAACACAATAGGTACTGTTTTTGCATAACAATGTTTAACAGATGTTTCTTTAATGTGATCGGGAACTATATATGTATATAGTTTTGGGTTAAACCTGTGTTAAAGCGTATATTGTAAAGAGAAATAATTAATTTAATTATTAACTAAATATCTGTCTACTATGACATCATCACAAATTAATTTTTTAATTATAACAATAATTAGATAATAGCAAGTGACTTTCAGTCATCCATATATTTATAACTTTCATATTATTCATGTACAATTTTCAAACCTCTGACTTGAAAACATAAATTCAATCGGCGGCTAAGGTCAAACCGTTTTCAGTCTTATGATGATCGGCGGCTCGAAGTTGACAGGCGCTGGTTTCTGGTAGCAACATATTTTGTTTGCAATCAATCGAAGCTATGAAAAACAATTAAAATCTCAATTTAACAATCTAAAATGTTGCAAAGAACATTTCTCAATACCACATGCGTCTAGTATGTGGCTCAAGTATCGATATTTTGTTTATGTAAACTGGTAAATAATAGCAATAAGTTTGTAAATAAATCAACAATATTATGTGCAGTGAGTACGTATGCATGTGTGGGTGTATAATGCAAATTGCATCAAGCCGTCTTGCACTGAAGGGAACGCTTTAAAAAGTGAAATAAATTAGTACAGTGTTTAGTTACTACTTCCAAATACATAGTTTCCATTTATACATGAGTATATGTATGTATATATGTACATACTATATTCATATACATTTTAACCATGTTACCTGTTCTACCCGCCGTTTGCTTTATAATAATCAGGTGTATGTATGTATTTATTTGTTGTATATTGATCGATTTTACTTTCTCATTACATAAATACTTATTATATTTTAAATTTTTTGGTGACTTGCTGTAAGGCGATTCCACGGGCTCAATATGTAAAACGATGCAATTCACATGTTTTTATACCTCAAACTTTGCAGAGCAACATCGTCCTCTGTGTAGATGTCCTTATAATACATTAATGAGCTTATTAATAATTTGGAATCCCTTTTTAAGTTAGAAAGTGAAAAATACTGGATTATTTTATATAAGAGATTTTTTTTTTAAATTTATAACGATGGAAGCTTATTAGTTATATTATTGCACTTCATAGATGATACTCTAACATTAGGACCATTTTCTATGTAAAGCCTTTTTTGGAATCGACGGATTTCTAAATTATTTATTAACCCAAATGAAGTTTGGGTAACTATTTATTAAGGAATCATATAATACGCCGCTCATCACCGTTTAATATTTTAGTTATGTAAATATATTTCATTTGATATCATTGATTCAAAAAGTATTTTATTTTTATGGATTTATGAATCCTGTAAAAAAATTATCTGACGAAAATCCGCTAAGATGAAACTAATAAAGAATAATTATATTGTAATTTATATATGTACATGTGAGAGCATTTGTAATGCTTCGTGTTTAAATACTACTGTTTGCGATAAGGAAGTGTTTGCAGACTTAACAAACAAGTATTAAATGTACTTTAATCTTAATATCATTTGGCGATTAAAAACTTTTCATTCTGTAGAAATATGTACATACATACATGTTTGCGCTCTCATAGAATAATTATCAGTTGATGTAGACATGTATATAGCATATACGTTTATAAATATATTGGTTTTATTAATTTATTAGGTTTATATATATATATATGTATATATATATATATATATATATATATATATATATATATATATATATATTGGTTTTAATATTCATGTATGTGTATTTTCATATACATATGTTTACGCACATATTTGTGTAGTAAATTTTGCAAATAAATTTAAATGTTTAAATGTGAATATATTTTCAAGTTACTGCAGTTTCAAAGTATGTATGTACAAGTGTGGAGTAGTGATAAAGTATTGGCTTTTGTTGTTGAATTGAGTTAATTTACAAGTTCTTTTGCAATTTACAGAATTTACATTGCAAGAAACTAAGAACAATACGGATAACCAAAAAGAGATTCCAACATGACAACATTTATACAAGAAATACAAAATAAATACTCATTTTTAGACAATTTACTAACAAACTTCTGGAGGTCATGGATTAAATCGAATCTAACGTTCAAGTTACGATTTAAAAATATTAAATGGAAAAATGAAAAAGCTAAACCTGGGTGTGCTTACAAACCAACTGAGGTTAATGCAAAATTATAAAAAAAAAACTTTTCGCATCAACTATATATCTCTGTTCTTTTTTTAAGATTGAACAATTGGCAAACGTTATAACACACAGTGTCTGGATTATACCATCGATGTTGTGTCAATATAAATTGCTGGAACGTTCAAGATCAACTAGTCAGTATTTGGTGTCATGGGTATATGGCAGTTCTTTGACATTGCTATTTATTGTGTCATCTTGTTTTCATTGCTCCTGTTATTGTACGGACCATAAGTGAGTTTATAAATGGATATTCCAATATCGTTTATGTTTAGATACTTTTTAGTTTTAAAGTTTCGAACTCTCTTTTTTTTAAATTGGGAAATTTTTTTTCTAATCAAAATGAAAATAAACATTAATGTTAAAAGTACATAAGCACGCGTTGTAAGCTTCTGCGAAAAATAGAATCAGTGTTTTTGTATGTAACGAACTACATAGCGCGTTAGAAAGTCTGTGCTTCGGTGTTTTTTTCTCTCCTTTAAAACTATACTTCTGTCCTTTTGGGTTATGTATCTTCAGATTAAAAGGAGTTGATGGTTGAAATTTTTAAATTAATTAATAATTAAATAAAATATGCTGTTAGTGTCATGCAAATAATTTTGGTTTTGCGTTTATTTGGAAATCAGGCGTTTTCGATTGTTGATCCGTTAACTACAGTTATTGCGTTTATTTTTGAGTACATGATAGCTGAAATGTACGGAAATTGTACGGAATAATTAAATGAAATGGGTTTTTAGTAGCATACAAATGATTATGTTTTTGCTCTTATTTAGAAATCTTTCGTTATCGTCCGTTCGATACGATGATATGCGTTCAACTGCTATGTTAATAACAGGTTAATCTGTCAACGTTATTCGGAGTTGTGCTTTTTTTGTAATTAATAGGATATCATATTAATTATTATTATAATATAATATATTATTGCTACGAATATAGTAATGCGTTTATTATTAGCTCTAATAAGTAATACGACTCGTAAATATTAGTTGTAGAAACATGTAATAAAGCGAGGGAAACTCCTTAGGTCTCGATCGCGTGATTAAATCAAATATTATCCGCCTAGGCAAACCGATTGGTTATTAATACGTTAATTACATTAATTTAGTTCATTTCAAGAGCTGGTGTAAGAATCTTTCGTTATCTCTTGGTATGTTGGCCGAAAGCTGTGTATAGCTTAATTATTGTAATAGTTAAATCAAAGGAATCAGAATTGGTAGTTGCTTTTTTTACTATTCTTTTTATTAATAAATTAAGAGCCATATTCATTTTGTATTTTAGGATGTAGGAATCGTTGTTAAACTACTTTAATCAGAATCCGTTCGCTCTCCCATTTTAAGTTTTTTATATGTACATAGAAATTATCGTTCATTTATATTGACTTTTATATGTATCCATTATAAAACTGTGGATAGAAATATTACAATGCTTGTAAGTGAAATCAATACGAAAATAAAATAATAATTTGCTTAATATTATTTATTTCAATTATTCTAGTGGCATTAAAAATGCGTTACATCGATGTGACCGAGCAATGATATACATTTTCATTGCAGCATCTTATTTTCCTTGGCTTCAATTAGAAAATCCAAATCATTCCGTTGTATTGAGCTGCATGGAATGGATAATATGGTTAATGGCAGCCATTGGCATCGCATATCAACAGGTATTTTCGATTTCGAAATAATTTTTTACGTTGCTTAACAAAAATTTGTTTTTTTTTATAGATATTTCATGAGCGCTTTAAATGTTTAGAGACTTGTTTCTATATTTTGATTGGACTAGGTCCTGCTCTAGTTGTTTTTATTACTGGTCATGAATTCCGTGGTATGACTGAGTTAAAAATAGGGGGCTGTTTCTATATACTAGGAGTAGGTTTTTTCAAATCGGATGGCATTATACCCATGGCTCATGCTATATGGCATTTATTTGTAGTAATAGCATCGGGGCTACATTATTATGCCATCTTAGTCAACTTGTACCCACCCTTAGATTATAAGATAATAGCGCAGGATGAAATCTTGTAGTGCTGAGACTTAATTTATAATAATTGGGCATGTCGCACATTCTGATCGGATTGACTTTCATACTGTACTTCCATTTTTTTCGCATCTGTTTACCTTCTTCAGATGATGTACGTATGTCTGTATAAGTGTGTAATAGTTTCATCTCAAGCAATGCCCAACAAATGTTGATACATATTAATTGTAAGGTACTGATCGAAGAAGAAAAAAACTTGGGCGTTTACTTCATTAAAATTGATTCATTCATCCGAGAGATATCGTTGCCGAAAATTTTGAAAAAAAATATATATTTTTACTATACAAAAAAGGCATTCATATAAAGCAAATTTTGTTTGTGTTTATGAAAAAATATTTTATTTGTATTAATTACTTATTTGACAAATTGAGTGTAGGGATTTGTTAAATAAGTAGAATATAATCAAAAATATTATTTATGACTTAGTTCTTAAGTCTTCTTTGAATTAAAAATTCTACAATTCTTTTTGTAGCCTTGGCATGCACGAATCAATTGCTTTTAAAGTGACCACATCCTGTCAAATTCAAGCTCTTCGGATATTAAGAACTAATCTTACAAAGCTCTGAAGCTATCCTGAGCTTCAGGAACATTAACCTGACCTATCACTTCCCTCAGGTTCATAATAAGCCTGTCTTCTTTAGGTCATTTCTCGGCACGTGTTATTACTTAATGTTTCAAAAGATTCAGGTTCAACAACAACGTCTGAGAAACTAATATAAGAAAAATCAAGATTTAGATCTGAAGATTGGCATCCGGGTACTGATATGATAACTAACCTATAACTGATGTGATCTAATCCAAGATCTAATAACTTGGCTTTTCTTTCACACTTTCGGTTGAAGTACCGACATGGTCGAGTAAAGATTATAGTTTATTCAACTTGACGGGGTGTTTGCTTCGTTAAAGCAGATTTCACTATCTCAATGACCTTTGCAAGTGATTCTAAAGGTTAGAGTGATTTGCTGTAAAAAGATTTAAGATTTCCTATTACAATAGAAGTCGTCTGTGTGTATTAAACAAATTTTCAGCCAAAATCAGTTATAAAAATCTTCTTCAAAACCATGCATTTCAATTTGTAAATACCTTAATTATAAACTGAATTATATGCATATACATACATACATATTTAAAATATTCATAAACAGTTTATAAACTCAATTTAGATTGGAAATTTGTTTCAGAAACATTTTATTACAATAATTTTTAGACTGTTTTCTATTTGAATAGAAAATTTTCAATTTTACAAAAATTTTTTTATTAGTTGCAAGTAGTGCGATTTTATTGAACTTAGTGCAGTAATCGTATAGGCCACAAAATAAAACTTTTAAATATATATATGTATATATATATATATATATATATATATATATATATATATATATATTTATGTATATATATATATATATATATATATATATTTATGTATATATATATATATATATATATATATATATATATATTTATGTATGTATATATATATATATATATATATATATATGTGTATGTATATATATATATATATATATATATATGTGTATGTATATATATATATATATATACATATATATATATATATATATATATATATATATATATATGTATGTATATATATATATATATATATATATATATATACATATATATATAGTTTTCTTTTGAAATTACCTGATAATTTGGCTTTGAGAAATATAGCATTATAACAAGTGTTAATAAAAAATACACTAAATATTTGGCAAGTATAAGGCAAATTTTTGAACTCTTGACGGCATCTTAAAAATCTTTACGAATTTAACGAAACTTTGAAGATTTTGGCACAGTAAACTTTGCATAGACAGAATTAAAACCAAGAAGATTTATAAAATTTGGTTGTGAAAAGGGACCTTACAACAGACTATTAGACCTGATACCTTCAACATACATTAACAGTATTTAGACGACATACGCTTTTCATAAGTTTTTAAATTGTATTTTTTAATATATGAAGAGGACTAGAATTCCTATTAGTTTTATCACTATTCATTTTTATTATCTGAGGAAGCTACTTACAACGAAGTTAAAGCCATTCTTGATCGGAATTATATTCAACGACATTTCTGAATAAACTTCGTTTCAATTCATTTTAGTAATGTATAAGTTAAAAGATAAAAAAAACATTGCATTCTGAGAGTGATTAATCCGAATTTATTATTTTATTTTATCCATTATTTTTTTAAAATCTGGCTTCCATTTCATATATACATATAAGAGAAGTGATCGCTATTTTGTATATAATTATAAAAAATTCAATTCAAATTTGATAACTGAAAGAAACTCAAAACTATATTGTATTATTTTAATTAAATATTTGAAAGATTTAAGAACGCTTCATGAAAATTTCAATTTAATAGGTATTAAAAAGTTAGTGTAATAGGATCTTATTATATAGACAAATATTGTATATGTATGTACGTATGGTAAATGGATAGTTTTCGTTAAATTTTATTACGTGTCTGGAACTTCCAATTCAAATAATTTGTACGTTCACCACCTATTGTAAGCAAAGTGTATTTTTATACCAAAATTTTATAAAACATTTTGAATAAAAAGTGTGAAGAAGAATATTTACATTCAATATCAAATAACCACCAAATAAAAAAATTAAAAATTGAAATAATTTTCGTGTTCAATAAGAAAAATACCCATTTCCATTTTTAAAGTAGGATGATTTAATCATTAAGCCAATAAATAGTTTTAAATCAAGTATACCATATCTAAATATATATAAAAATGTAACATATTTTATTGCTAAAATGTTAAAATAAAGAATGTAATATAATTTTATTCTGCACTAAATATCTCTATTAGAAAATGTAAACTATTCTTTTGTTCCAAAGACAAGGCAATTTGCTGTTTTCCTCGTTCCAACAAAACAACTGGACATGATAACAGTGGTGCTGCTTTTTCGGGTACCATGCGGTTTATTACACGTGTCCAAGTATTTCGTATAATATCAACTCGTGGCATAAGATGTTTTCTTAGCATTGGCAAATCATCATTGATGGCAAGTCTTATAATGTGAGAAAGCGACAAGCAAAGATGTTCCTGAAGACTGTCTCGATGATTGTATTCATGAAAGTTATCCAAATTATATGATTGTTCTATTGCTTCTAACACAGAAGACCAAAATTTTTCGTAATAAACTCCGAAATGTGTTCTTTCCATTATATTCGTGATGGCGGCTGTTGCATTAATTCGTACTTTGAAGTTGGAATGATGAACAATTACATGGCATAAGGCGGAAAAAATCTGTGCCTGCCAGCTTATATCGCTCACTTTGAATATAGTTGGATTTCGCATTAGATTGGTAATTGCATAACAAGTGTTCCACTTAACTTTGGCATTACCCGAAGAACGTATGCAATCACCTAACTTACAAGTCGATTTCGAAAACGTTTGAAGCCAATTAAATTTACTGTTGTTACCGTTTAAGTGTGTTTCGTTTAACAAGCGTAAAAGATTTCCTAACGTGCGTACAGCATTGCAGCGAACTTTGTCATTATCGCTGCATGCCACAGTTGCAGCAGTTATAAGACGAAAAAGTAAATCATCCGAAATTCTCTCTTGCCTTGATTGATTTATTTCAGATAATTTGCTAATAAGAGCATCACTGATGTTACCTAATGACCAGAAACTCTTTACACGTACCAACAAATTACAGTCTTTAACAAGAAGTAGCGTCAGCTCTGCTGTATTCTCTATAAAAACTAAATCACTGCGCAAGGATGGGAATACCGCATAAACGGCCAGAGCTCTAGCACCAGCAGCGCGTACTATAGTATCTTCTGTACTTTCACTGCTAACACCGGACAAGAAACTCAGTAAACGAATTTGGTTAGAGTGCGGAATATATTCAAAAATGTGAACACCTATATTCGATAAGGCATCACATAAAGTAACTCGCACCGTCGTCATTTCTTCCGAATTTCTCCGAATGTAACCCATAATAAATGGCAACATATGAAGCCAGAACTGATTACATTCGCGTATATCTGCTTGAGAGCATGGTGCATTATCGGAAAGATATCGATTAATTTGGTAGGCACATGCATCAACACATCGTGCAGCGTACAAACGAACATCAGGCAGGGCATCGCTTAAACCATAAAGTAAAACTTCGGATACCTTTGCTAAATGTGGTTTGATCATTGCGAAATTTGAACTCATTGCAATAAGAACTTGTAGACTTTCAATGCGTACCGATGTCGCTAACATTTTATCATGTTGGCCTAAATTATGCAATACACGAAACAGCAACCACGAAGTATGTTGTACTCTCTGAGTATTCGATAATTCTGTTGTCGCAGACTCATCAGAGCTTAGTTCCACGGAATTATCTTCTTCGGAATCAACAAATTCTTCAGTATCAATATCAATTTCTTCATCATCCACATGTTGCAGTTTTGATTTTCTTTTTATTGCAATCTCTTGTGTAATACCTATTGCCTCAGCAATGTCGCTTGTAATTTCCGGGTTTGCAATCAAAAATTCCATTACCATTAGAGCTGAAACCTGGATGGCAGCATCGCGATGATAAACTAACGGTTTAACTTTCCTAATAAAGTTTTGAACAAATCCCTTTTCAAATTGTTTGAATGGCGATGCTTGTACTAAAACAGCTAAACACTTGAGTGCTTGAGTCAGCACTGGCAACGAAGATTCTGAAGATAGTATTGTAGTAAGTGATTTGTATATGGCCAGTACCGTATATCCTAGGCTTACTGAAAACGGTATAAACGTTGTGGGACACCGTTTGATATTTATTTCTGCCTGATGCAAATATCCCTTTGATCCGTAAAGTAGCTGAGCACAAACCTGTAATGCTGCTGCTCGGCATCGCAAATTTGGATCATGTTGGCCAATATATAGCAAGTTATCAGTATCAGCTGTATTAAACGTAAAAAAGTTTTTTAAATTTTTGTTTAAAACATGTGATTGAAATAAAAAAAAGAATTGATTTCAGCAGGAAGTTGTGCAAAAGTTTAAGGAACTGAAAAATAAGAGATTTTTTAATCTATCTTTATTTCCTTAATGCTTGCTCATCTTTTTCTTGATGATTGATATAAGCTAAATAAATTGTGGATTTTGAATTAGTGCCAAATATATTAAGAAGGAGCTAATGTGTGTAAAGATAAATTTGACTGGCGAGGACACAAACCAGAAATTATACCCACTTAACAGTATAAACAGTGTTTTATAAATTAAAATTCGGGAATTGGAACGAGCTTAAACTAAATTTCACCACGATAAGGCTAATAAAAGCTGATGTCTTGAAAATGTTGCACAAACGAGTAAAAATTTATAAAAAAATAATATGTATATATTTATATCTACATACCAGTTCCACTTGGGAATAACGCATGCCAATATCCAAACAGTGTTTTGCGGTCTAGCATTCGCACAATTGATCCAACTAAAATAACAGAAGCAACTCGTATTTTTGCATTTCTGCTTCGCCCAAATAAAATTCGATTAGATGCATTTTCTGTTTCTGATATATCAGAGTCACTTGTTTTTATATCATATACTACCGCATAACTTTTGTTCACAGGACTTCGGTTATTAGATTTGCATTCATTAGAAAATCCAGTTTTTGCTACCGTTCGAGGTTTCCGAGTCTTGGGCGTTTTTCCGCCACAACTTTTAGCATTTTCCGAATTCATCACAGTTTCAATTTCTTCTGCTGAATCGTAAAGCGTCTGCTGTGATATACAAACTTTCTGAGGTTTTGCTAACAAGTTTTCACTTCCATTTGCGCCAAAATGAAAATAGGCTTTTGATAATCCTAACAGTTCTGCAGTTTGAAGTTTAGCGAAATTCGAGTCTAGTGCAACTATTTTTTGTAACAACTCTAATGTATATAAAATTGCAATTGAAATATTGGAGCTGTTAATATTTAGACTAACATCAGAATAATGTAGCTGTAGCAATTTATGACCTACTTCAGAACATATCGCACATTGTTCATCGGCTAGTTTGCTGTCTTTTAAAATACTCAAAATTTTATTTAAGCATTGTAGAGTTGTTATTAAGACTAAATCAGTAGAAATCGGTGATATATTTTTTAATATCATTTGTAGCAAAGACATAAAATACTTCCCACCGTTTTCAGGATGCAATGAAAACATATTGCCAACAGCCGCCATGATTCTGCAAGCATTCAACACATTTTCTTCTTTGCATTTGTAGTGATCTAATAACCATTGACAGACATTTGCAAAATTATCATCACTCAGGCATGGAAGTTTCTGTTGCTCTTGCAGACATGTAAGCAATAGAACACAGCTAAAAACATGGTCATCATCTACTGCATCATACCCGCTAACACTGCGGCGCTGAATCATTTGTAGTACCTCTTCAATAATTTTATACTGTTCACTTTTATTTTCACAGCCATGTTTTTCAGCTTTTTCCAATAGTTTTATAGTTTGTAAATCTTCTTTGGTCAACCGATTTTGAGACAGATGGCTTAAAATATTTTCGGCACTCAAAAACAAATTTTCCATTATTAACAAAAATAAACAACACAATTCGCAATCGAGCTGGTAATTTTAATGTCGGTATATTTTAAATGACGGCGGCAAGGCAACAACTTTTCGGCTGTGAACTTTGAAAGTGAATAAGTTGGGCGGCAAACATAATCGTGTAAAGCAGATCATACACCAGTGGTCTAAGAACACCCAAGCATATTGGTGCAGAAAGTTATGCTTTATGTTTTATTTGGAAGAAATCTTCCTCTCAACACATGTGTACAGATATTCTCAGCTCCATGTGAAATACCAGCAAGCTGCTAACAGCAAAATATCAATATAAATTAAATGTTTTCAGCGTTTACACGTTGTGTAAGCACTTTATGGTGAAAAATTTTTGAGCAAGGTTGGGAAGACGGTATGTGCTTTTGAAAAAGCGGATATGTGTAAAAAGCATTTTTCAAATCCGATAATCGTAATTTTCAAAAGTGAATTGCTTCAAGAAAAACTGACTTGTCTAAAACATGTCATACTTTGCTGTTTGTTTACGTTTTATGACATATAACTATAAGTATTCGTTAATTCCCTAATCTAAGTTTTTAAATTGTTCTTTAATGTTCCTATATGCACGCTAATATTTTGGAAACTTTATTCGCAATTTGTCAAAGCGGATTTTTTTATGTTTAGGCATACTCGTATGTATTTATATGACTGCATATGCTTCGTTACAAATTGATAAGAAACACCCGAGAAAAAATATATTTATATAATAATTAATAGATTTGTTTAAGTTTTGAGGTTATTTTATATTAGTATATATTTCGATATTTCGCTAGCCTTCGGTTAGCTTCTTCAGGAAATTATTTTATGTTGTCAAAAATTTTCTTTTCAATTATATATATAAAAATTTTTTTAACATAAATCAAAAATTTTTTATACTAAAAATTTTTTTTATTTATGTTGTTAAAAAAATTAGTATATAAATAATTGAAAAGAAAATTTTTTACAATATAAAATAATTTCCTGAAGAAGCTAACCGAAGGCTAGCGAAATATCGAAATATATACTAATATAAAATAACCTCAAAACTTAAACAAATCTATTAATTACTAAAAGAAAAAAGGTTAAAAAATTAGATACAACAATATTTATATAATATATAGGCATATATAAATTTATTAAATTTAAGTTTGTAATTCATTCTAGAAATTATTGTAAAAACAACGACGGTTAATTCAAATAATTTGATTACGACAATTAATTAAATAATATTAAAATTAATACGTAGAAAACAATCCTACTTCTTTTTTAAATAAAATAAAAACTATAAATTATGAGTGCAACAATTCTCAATGACCACATAAACTAAAAAATCTCACGTTTAATTAAAAAAATGAACATTATACTTCTTAATTAAGGTTCCCTATATATGTACACACTTCATTACAATGATTCTTGCCTTAAATATGCTATTTGAAGACAAAATTTATGAGATTTTATACAACTAAGGGATTATAATGTTACTAAACTAAAATAAAAATAGTTTTGTACATGCACCTAATTACGTTCTTCTTGTCTATCTTTCATTATTTTCAATAGAGCATGATTCCCAGAGCCTCTAGCTCTCTTTCTATCCATTTCTGAGAATTGAAATGAAAACGCACGCTTTCCTTTACTTGTTATTGCACTCATTTTTTCAAGTTCCTGTAAAAATTATTATTATGTATTTTTTTCTTTAAAAAGGTAGAAAAGAAAATTATTCAATTACCTTGCCAGGACTACGACTAAATTGAAAAGTCAATTGATTAGGAGATGCTGTATATCTGTCCAGTTCATTCTTCTCTATTGAATGAACAAACAAGGAGTGATTATTCGATATTTGCCTTGGAAACGTTTGTTTTTCTGGTGGGTGCGGTGATAGCAATAAGTCTCTTTCCTAAAAATTAATTATGGTTTAACATCATTATGAATATAACTAAAAAAATTACTCCAAATATATTACAAAACTATTGATCTGAATGGGTCCGATTATTGAATACCCGTCAAAACATATATTAATAGATTGCATAAAATTATTTTAATTTAATAATCACTTACTGGTTTATCTTGTTTTCTGCTGAAATTCCATGCGTATGGTGTCATTTTCTGCATGTAAATTTCGTTATAAAATTGTATAATGTCTCCCACTTCTAAAATAAAAATAAGAATAGAACACATATATAAATTTATAATATAAAACGGTAATTTTTAGTTTTACTTTTTTCACCACTAGAATCAAGGACCTTTATGAAAACCTCTCTATATATACTACTTGCAGCCTGTGGTTGTTTTCTATAAAATTTCATGATGTCTCTAAATAGTTTTCCATTAACTTCTCCGACCTGCAAAATGCGCATGAATGGATTAAGTTGATCATATTAAATATTGATATTAAATTGCAAACACTCACTTTAATATAAAGATATATTGCACACATGAAAATCTGATCAAGATGCCTGTCTTGCATTAATTCAGTTTTTTGAGTTATCGAATATTCAAATAGCGTCCATATTTTCGAAATCATCTCATCCCCTAATTCAAGTTCTTTACATAGTTCTTTAATTCTCAGCCATGATAGTTTATAAAACTGTAAAAAAATATATGATGAATAGTTTCAGCATTTAAATGGCTTAAAAACACTTTTACAATAATAATACCTTTCTTAAGAAAAGTTTCAAAGGGATTGATCGTTTAGTAGCATTATTGAGTTTTTGATTATCATTATTAGGTTTGTCCATAGCGTGGATAGTTTCTACAATAATTAAAAATAAAACTTTTGTTTGAAACAAATTTGTAATAGAAATATTAATTTTAATAATATACCTTTAGAAGTGTTGAAAAGATCACGACGTACAGACTCACTTACGGTTGTTGAAGATGTGCTAAATGTGTCATATGCAGAATTCATGGGCGATTGTACTTAATTATAAGGATATATAAATAAATATATTTAAAGTTGTTTACTCTTGTACTAAAAAGTAACTTACATTGTGGTTCACTGCTATTGATATTTCCAACTTTGACTTCCGACCAGGTTGGCAATGGTGTAGGCTCTTTTTTAATCAATTCCCATAAGGGCGAACATTTCTTCCAAGCTAATGACTCCAAACATGTTTCCTCTATTAAGTTCAAATGTTTTATTAATTCTCGGTTAAGTACGCCATCATGACTGCGTACAATGATTTCAATAAGTTTATAAAATTCGAAGGCATTAATACTGAAGCAATCTAGTATCCACGGAAATTTTAATGGTGAGTCGTATGCATCAAGCACAATTTCAACACTGCATGCTATTAAAGTAGTGTTAAAACTATCTTTTTGAAAAAGATTTTTGAGATCGATAGGCTTGATTCTTTTTTCAAAATGCAATATTTTATCTAGCAAGTAATAATACAATGATTTTGCCAATTGAAACTTGTTCACCGACTCTTCTTTATTGGGAAACTTATTATAGAATAGCTTGGACATGAAAATCAACTTTTCTTCAATTCTTTTTATAACATCATCTCCTGTTGATTGCCTAAGAAAAATCATTATTATTATTTTTTATTATATGGACAATGAACTATTTTGTTATGGCATATATTCACAAATGCTTTATAAAGTTATTTATTGGTTTGAAATAAAAATTCTGAGTATATGATTTTTATTTAAAATCTAGTTTACGTTTTATAATTGCTTGTGAATACAGCCATACAAGTTTGAACTACAAGAAACCAGTATTCCATAGCTAAAATTTTAATAACAACTAAAAATACCTTATGAATTCTGAAGGTTCAGTTATTTGAGATATTTCACGTAATTTTTTTACATTATTTGTAGCATTTGCAACAGGGTCAAAAACACCTTCTTTACTGGGCAAACTTTCTTTGCGTGTATATGGTGTATTTGGCATTAACGATTTGACATCCTTAAATAAAAGAAAAAAAATTTTGCTCACAGTTAGTCCATAAAAAAAAAATTTATTATTACAAATATATATTACATACCGGATGTAAATCGATTTTCAAACCCGATGATTCGTCTAAGGTGGAAATAGTACAAAATGCAAAATAATTTGTTAAGACTAAGTGAACTGATTTTTTTAATTAAAAACGTCAATAAATATGTATGTATACGAAAAAATAATTTTAAACTGTAATAGAAATTTAAATATTCTTAAAAAACAACTTTTTTTCTTACATACACACATCCATACATATGTATGTAACGTTAGCCTGGTTACTTACGTGAACTGTTGTTGATCTTGCGGTAGTCTAACAAGATTCGTTCATCAAGCTCTGCCATATTTAAAACATACTGTTCATATGCTCCCTTGAGAGATCTTAAATTTCTTTCAAAATTTTTGTTTGACACCAGTGTCTCTTCATTACCATACAAAGTCTAAATAAGAAAGAATATATATACATATATATATATATATATATATATATATATATATATATAAATATATATATGTATGTATATATATATATATATATATATATATATATATATATATATATATGTATATATATATATATATATATATATATATATATATATGTATGTATATACATATATGTATATAATTGTTTGATTCAAATGGGAATGTACTACATCCATATCGATGTATTTTGTCTATAATACACTTATAATTATAATAATATAAAAAATAACTTACATTAGTCTCCAAAAATTTTTTAATAATACGCTTAAAAGTATCTTTCATATTTTTAGCGTCATGTGGCGATGCATTTGTCATATTGCACAGAGGTTCAATAATACAATAGTCCTTTAATATTCTACCATCAAAGTCAGGCTTTCCCCACTTAGATGGAACGCCAACAAATTTAATATTAATGAGATCGGGGTTTTCAGCCAAAACATTTTTATAAATCAAATCTATGCAACATATAAGAAGATGAAAGGACATTACTATGTCAGTAACTTGGCTAACAGGGTTTTCATTTTTAGCACACAAATACAAACACCAGCAAATTTCAAACAGTTTTCCATATGGGCATTTTGCAGATCTATTTGGCAAATAAAATTTTAAAACTGATATAGATTAGTATATCCCTTAACCTAATAATGTACCTGAATTTGCAGTTCTTCTTTTCATTTGGTGGTGGCATAAAAAGCTGTTCAAATATGTCGCTGTAACGCATAAATACGTTTGAAGTTATGCTGTAGCTACGTTCCATTTTATTGATTTGGTTAAGAAATGATTCAGGCAACTTGGCCATGTCATGCCACTTCCTCATCTTTGATGTAAACTCGTGTATGCTATTTTCGGAATATTTATTAAATCTTCTTAAATCATTGTAGATAGATAATACATGCAATACGTACCTCATATTGCAACTACGCAAAAGTTTTATAACTGATATACAATTCCCCAACACCACGTCATTGGAGCCACCACCTACAGTAGGCGTATAAGATCCTCTACATGCGGCATACAATGCGCAACAAAACCAATGTAAAGGATCTCCCTGTTTAAAATGAAAATTTCATTTACACACAAAAAAATAAATAATGTATTGCTTTATAGCTTGAATTCAAGCTATTGCATGCATATTTATATTATTTAACTACATACATACGTAAATAAGCTTGATATCAACTACAGCTTCACTTACATAAAAAATTACATTTGTATAATGTGTGTACATACCTCTAGAGAATATCTATTGGAAATTTCAATGAATTTTTTCCATGACAGCTCTTCTGTCTCCCTGTCCATATTAAGCTCTCTACATAAATCTTCATACTTTGAACGTATATGATCTGAGCCATCTTCTCGAGATTGGGTCATGGTGGCAATAGTCTTTTTTGGATATATCTGTTCAGAAAACTAACACTTCCTTTTAATAATAATTTTCGCTTAAACAATTACATTGAATATATTGTAATTTTTTGTTGTCAACAATTTCGTCAAAATATATATTTATTTTAACTTTATATTATTTCACAATTAACTCGAAAAAAATTGGCATTAAATTATGATGATTCTATGGAATAACACAAAATTTATTTCGCCTCCCTTAAAGAAAAACAAATGTCACAAAGAAAAAGGCGCGAACACAATAATAAATGACGACTTTGCTGAGGCGCTAACTTCAAGTGGAATGACCAGCTCTATTAGCAACAGAGTGGTTCAAATATATACTTTAATATACAAACAATAATTTGTCACAATAAATGCTGCCACCTCGAGCGCTTAAATACTAAACTTTTGCGTTTGGTCTTGCATATGGGTGTTTGTATATATGAATTATATGCTGTGGGAAACTGAGATATATGGTTTTCAAGTTTGTTTTTAGTACTTTTTTATATGTTCGTAGTTCTACTATGCCAATTATATATTATTTCCTGGTGTATGCTTTGATTTGCGGCTTTACACTCGTTTTGAAAACCATCACGTAACTGTGTAAATAGCAATTATTAAAAATAAATTATGAAAAAATAGGTAAATATGTCAGAGGCGTAAGGAAATATGTAAAGCGAAATATTATAATTAATGTACTGGTTTTTTTCATACACATTATTTACCAAGTCTCATGCACAAGATCAGAAAAATTGGTTAAGTAACACAAAACGCTTTATTATTACAAAATATTTGACTTATGTTGATTTATTTAGTCTCTTCACTTAGACTTTTAAGTGTCTGCTCGAATTCGACCGGTTCAACGGTTCGCTTTGCAGCATCGAAAGGTGGTGGGCCAATTAGATTAACAATTTCATCGTAGTTAAGAGTTTCTTTTTCTAAAAGTGTCTCAGCGAGCTGGTAAAAATCGTATTAAAAAATATAATTAAACTTTGACTGATATAAAAAAAAATATTTACCTTCTCTAATTTATCGCGATTATCTCTTAAAATTTCCTCCGTTTTTTGGTATGCCCTAGTAATAAGATGTCTTGCTTCGTGATCAATTATTTTATCCAGCGCTTTAGAAAACGGTTTGTCGTATTCTCCTGTTTCATCAGCATCTCTTATATAAATTGGTCCCAATTTTTCGTTCATACCAAATTTTTTAATCTAATGAAATGAATTTTAATTATTTACGTAATTAGGCCAAACGCATATTTAAATTACTTGTGAATATGCTATTTTTGTAACTTTTTCCAAGTCATTTTGAGCACCTGTTGTTATACTATTGAAAATTATGTTCTCTGCCGCACGTCCTCCTAAAGCCATGCACATTTTATCGAATAACTCCTCCTTGGTGTAAAGTTGTTGCTCACTCGGTGTATATTGGGCAAAACCCAAAGCTAGGCTTGTTCTAGGAACAATTGTCACTTTCAGCAAAATATCGCTGTTTGGAAGCAACCATCCAACAAGCGCATGACCAGATTCATGATAAGCAATCACTTTTCGCTCCATAGGGGACAGTGCGTGCGAACGTTTTTCTGTTCCACCTACTAAACGTTCCACAGCATATTCTAAATCATCCGTTTTAACTACTTTTTGACTATTACGAGCTGCATGAAGAGCAGCCTCATTGCAGACATTCGCTATATCAGCTCCTGAGAAGCCTGGTGTTAATCTAGCTAAACGTTGGGAGTATGTTTGAGGATCATCACTAAGTTTTATTGAAGACAAATGTTTTTCGAAAATTTCTTTACGTTCTTGAAGGTTCGGCAAATCTATTAAAATATGTCGATCAAAACGTCCGGGACGTAATAACGCCTGAAAACATAAACATAAATACGCTTCTTTTTAGTAATGAATAAATATTAATAATATTGTTTTTTTTTATATTATATTTAAAGCTAATTATCTAAGATGTCTGAAACAGACCGATCTGAGATGACATACTTTCCGTTTTGCCAACATTTATTGTTTTTTAATAATTTAAATAATCATTTGTATATATTTATCGACTTACCTTATCCAAAACATCAGCCCGATTCGTACTAGCTAACATTAAGACACCTTCCTTCGATGCCATACCATCCATTTCAACCAAAAGTTGGTTTAACGTTTGCTCTGATTCGCCTGAACTGCCTTGTTGGAAACTTTCAGTTCCAGAGCGCTTTCGGCCTATGGCATCGATTTCATCAATGTATATAATGCACGGTGCTCGCTTTTTTCCTTCTTTAAATAGATCTCTTACGCGAGCTGCACCTAATCCGCCAATCATTTCAATAAATTCTGAACCGTTCATACTCAAAAACGGCACTTGTGCTTCTGTAGAAACGGCCTTAGCTAACAATGTTTTACCGCAACCCGGAGGTCCCAAAAGCAACGCGCCCTTAGGGACTTTTGCACCAAGCCTTTGATACTTTGCAGGATCTTTTAAATAATCTACGAATTCTTTTACTTCTTGCTTAGCTTCTTCCAAACCTGCAACATCTTTAAAAAGTACACCACGGCCACCTTCAAACGGGTCAACAAGAGTAAATTTAGCTCTCCCCATTTGGCTCTAAAAATCCAGTCAATATCTACTTTTAATTTTATTTTTATTATTGGAAGTATCTACTTACAAACGTGTCCATGCTAAGAGGGCTCTTCATTCCTTTCATACGGGATGAAACCGCCCAGAGGACGGCAAAGAATAACAATAGTAATAAGATTCTAGCAGTAGTATCACTCTGGCGGTCATACGTTACGGGAACACCTTAAATGAGAAAATTATAGTATTACGTAACAATATTTAATAATATACATATGAACAAGATACACACCATCATTAATACCAAGACGTTTTTCAACGTCACGAAGCTTTTCCTCAAATTTTGATACATCTGCAACCGCCATATAAAATATTGTGGAAGAAACCTTTCTTCCTTTGACAATCGCCCCATCGTGCAAAATTATTGTAATCATTTCCATATCGGGCCGAATAATTATCTCTTTCACTTCACCAGTTGCTAACATATGATGTACAAATTCATTCCAAGACACATAACGCGTTGATACCTAAATAAATTATTAAATATTGAAAGTTTGATTATCTGCATAAAAATTAAATTTCCTTTTTTTCATTTAGCACTTACTTCTGGCCGTTCTGAACGTGGAGACATTAATAATGAAATAAATGCTACAAACATGTAAATCGTAAACATCCACATAATTGTCTTTGTCAGGACAGACTTTATTTTGTCATCATTATCATTTTTATTTCCATTGGCCCCTCCATCCGATCCTGAGCCTGAACCTTCATTACTTTCTTTACCTTTGTGATCAGTTTTTCTGGCATCGCCATTGGACTTGGATGAACTGAAATGGTTTAAGTGTATTTCTCGTATAATCTGTGGGCTTATTCCTAGAGATCTGGACAATAAACTGACAAATGCTTTATATTCATCTTCAACGCGTTTTAGCTAAAATTTTCCCCAATAATATCAAAACTTCATTCCTGATAGAATTGTATATAATTACCCTTTTTCTACTAAGTGCTGTGGATAAATTTCTTGCTTTGTACTGGTTTAAATTAATATAGTTAGTCTTATTTACAATACCATTGATAATTTTTATTTTTTGATAGGACTTCCACATAATTATTAAATTTATAAAGTTATTATGAAATTGGAAATAAAAACAGCTGACTGAACGACGGTGCTGCCGTTCTAGCGTATGTTTGGAATTTCTTGCTGGAAAGAGTCCTAAATTAGAAAAGCGAAATTGAAGGGCATAAACATGGTACAACAAATATATTGTGTACACATTTATGTAACTTTGTAGAGTAAATAAAAATAATAAATGCTTCATGGAACAAAAATTAATTCATCATAATATATACCCATCAATTTCCTCAATTTATATGAGGCCCCAATGTGAAATGCATGCACGAGTTAAAATACATACATTGGTGGCACTTATCAGGCACACATCTACAAAGTCGGTTAATAAACAAATAAAATCATAGTATAATAATATATCAGGTGCTGTCGACCTAGAATTTTGTAAAGTGGAACTATATACCATCAAATTCAGATTGCAATAGAGAATTGCTAATTCACAAGGTATATATGTCAAGCCTAATATAAAAAAATTATAAAAACTTTCCGAAATAAATCAGATGATGCATCAAACTGTCATTGCTGTAGTAGGGAAGTGATTATGTATGGTTAAGAGGTGCATGTCACAGCGAAAATTGATCTGCAGAAAATTGCTAATGTAATTAAGAGATGATGTTAGATATACATATATACACATATATATATATATATATATATATATATATATATATGTATATATATATATATATATATATATATATATATATATATATATATGGCAATAGAATATGACAGTTGCGTAGTAATCATATTCATATTAGTTACCATATTCATAGTAGTACCTTGGTTTTAACCGTGCTTGTAGAAAAAGTCAAATCGAATTCACTATTCGCTTAGGTTCTAAATATAAAATTGTTCGACAATAAGTTTTCCACCACTAAAGAATGAAATATGGCAGCACACGTTTATTTCAACTCTTTTTGACACGCATTGCAGCTCTAATTGGTTGAACAATCTATCCAATAGCAAAGCAGCGCGTGTTTTACCCGTCTACGTGTTTTTAGTAGGTGATTCTTATTTACACTGCAAACAGAATAAAGTAATAAAAATGTTTTTACAACTGTCAAACTGCATATATAAAAATAGAATTCAAAGAGATTCTTTTAGTTTTTCATATAGAGTTGTCAAGGCGGCTTATTACGCATACATTGTGATATTTACTTCAGTGGGGAGTTTTACACCGTACGGTTATTCATAAATTGTGTTTTGTACAGACAAGCTGTTTCAAGGAAATACAATGGCTAAATACGGTTTATTAATATTTACCCTTTTTGCGGTCTTTAGTTATTGCTATTCCTCTGCCTTTTTCAAAGAGGATTTTGTGGATGAATCTTGGAAAGATAATTGGGTCTATAGTAAACATCCCGGCAAGGAATTCGGTAAATTTAAATTGAGCTCTGGAAAATTCTACAACAATGCTAAGGAAGATAAAGGTATCCAAACATCAGAAGATGCACGGTTTTATGGAGTTTCAAGAAAGTTTACTCCCTTTTCAAACGAGGATAAACCACTTGTAATCCAGTTTTCTGTTAAGCATGAACAAAATATTGATTGCGGCGGTGGCTATTTGAAACTTTTCGATTGTTCTCTTATGCAAGAAGATATGCACGGTGAATCTCCATATGAGATTATGTTTGGCCCTGATATTTGTGGACCCGGCACAAAAAAAGTACATGTAATATTCAGTTATAAGGGAAAAAATCATTTGATTAAAAAAGATGTGAGATGTAAGGATGACGTGTTCACCCATTTCTATACTTTAATTGTCAATCCAGATAACACGTATGAAGTATTGATCGATAACGAAAAAGTAGAATCTGGAAATCTTGAAGATGATTGGGACTTCTTGCCTCCAAAGAAAATAAAAGATCCAGAAGCCAAAAAACCAGCTGATTGGGACGATCGCGTAACAATTCCTGATCCTGACGATAAAAAGCCAGAGGATTGGGATAAACCAGAACACATTCCAGACCCAGATGCTACAAAACCAGAAGATTGGGACGATGAAATGGATGGCGAATGGGAACCACCAATGGTTGATAATCCAGAGTTTAAAGGAGAGTGGCAACCAAAACAGCTTGATAACCCTAACTACAAAGGAGAGTGGAAACATCCAGAAATTGATAATCCCGAATACACCGCTGATCCAAAATTGTATTTGCGCAAGGAAATCTGCATTGTTGGATTAGATTTGTGGCAAGTTAAATCAGGAACGATATTTGATAACATTCTTATTACTGATGATGTCAAAGAGGCATCGGAAGCAGCAGCTACAGTTAAAAATACACAAGCAGGAGAGAAAAAAATGAAAGATGCCCAAGACGAAGAACAAAGAAAGAAGGATGAAGAAGAAAATAAGAAGGCTGAGGAAGAAGACGAAGATGAAGATAAAGATGACATTTCACATGAGGAAGAACCTTCAAGTGACCACGATGAGCTATAAGTGTCTAAAGTACCATTAGATTTATATTAAAGTTCTTAGTATCTTAGTATTTAAAGAATTACAGACTTGAAGACTTTTTTATGTTTATAAGTTTGGTTAATATCAAATAAATGGAAATCCCATTTTCGGGATTCATAAGATCAAACCTTGTCTTATTCCAAAAGAACATATTAAAAGTTATTTTGCGCTTATTCTTTAATTATTTGACCACGTCAGAGATAAAACTGCACATGACTACAACTGATACACATGTAATTACGAATTTTTAGAAAATTAAGTTTGTTTAGGGTAGAATTGTGAAAATCCAATGATATCCTCAAACCTCAATTTCTGCTATATCGTTTAAAGTTTATTTGAAAAGTTAATTTTGAATAAATTTACTAAATATTCATTCATAATTTTTTTTTTTAAATTGACCCGTTCGAAGAGAACTTGTTACGCATAGATTTCAGCTTGAGTTAAGAAGCGCGAAGGACATAACTTATTGGTATCTCAACGAAAAGAATGATGTTTGAACCATAATCATGTAGGATCTTAACACTGCTAATAGTTGAATTTGCTATACAACTACCCCATAGAGTAGAAACTATCTTGTTGGAAATTTGGAAACAAAAAAGGTTTCGTTGTTAGAAAATTATATATGTATGTATTTTTGTAATTATTAATTTACAAATGCTATACTAATCATAAGAAATACTAAATTAACGATCGTACATAAATTCTATTTATATAAATGGCTACTAAAAGACAAAATTACAAAAATATTTTAAACATGGTCAGTAGTTGCTATTCACAGAACCATCAAATGGTCCCATATTATCACCATAGTCTTGCATATCTTCGTCTAATGCTTCATCAAATTCTTCTGGCAAGTCTTTGGATTCGGGACAATCTCTACAGCGGCTTTCGTTTACACCATAGTTTATGCATGTTGAGCCCACGCATTCACAGCAACCATCGTGGAACCATCTTTCAAGTAATTCAAATTCGATATTAGAAGAAATAGTATGTGCGATAACTACAATGAAATGTTATTTTTTACCTATAACTGTTTGCACCAGTGCTTTGACAACTTTGTCGGCATTTATTCCAGGAAGTGCATTGATCTAAATATATTACGGTACAATTTACAGTTATCATGTTATCCCGTTCTTTTAAAGCTTCATCTAAGTTCTTATCATTAGTTCCTGTGAAAAATATTAGGTATAAAAAAGATTGTATTAAAAGTTTTTTTTTCCAAACTTACTAAAGTAATTAAGGTCTTTTTCTAATTTGGGACCGGATAACACCGTATCAAAATCCACTTGGAATGTAAATATATTCCAGTTATAATCTAGATCATCCGCAGGTGATGATACCAAAACGTTAAATAGCTCGGGAACACCTTCAAAGTCTTCCACGTGCGACTTCTTTGATAAAGAGTTTCTAGTGTCATTTGGTCTAGGGCATAGTTCTGAAACAACATTAAAAATTTAGATTATTATATTTTCCCCGTAGTCTTTATCCAAATTACGAATGATTGAACTGATGAATTAATTTTACCTATTTAGACTGCTTTTAGACGTTCAAGTTTCAAGGCAAGTATGAGCTTCAAGAGTTGAGATTTGGGAGAGAGAGGTAAAGTAAGTAAAACGTGGTACAAACTAAAAGCAGTCTTAATATGCTACCTGTTAAAATTGAAACTTCTTTATATTATGTGCTTACATCCTTCAGATTCAGAACGGTTTTCGCCAATTGTGGTAACATAATTATTTCAAAATTCTACAAACCAATTTCTTTACACCTCCTATTCTAGAGCACAATATCAGTTACGTATATATTGCGCTTGTTCCTACCTTACACCATTTCTAAAAATTTTCAAGTTTCGAGTTCGATTCTCTCGACGAACAAATCCGTACATATATATTTAACATATGTGCTACGAGTTGTTGGATCTACCTTATTTAAAGTATTCATAGTAAAGACCAATTGAAATTGTATAGGGTTGGAGCAGTCTTATACTCCACATGTAATATATACATAAATATGTAATATGTACACATTCTCTTGAGAGTGATAATATAACATAGTCCTAGTGAAAAGTCACTTGTGCACATGTCAGCCTTGTATAATGCCCGTACTATTTCTCCCTTTCTGATCCTAATAGTACTTTGTACGACAAGTAATTGTACATCTCATCACTGCTATTAAGAGATGTTTTGGATCGAGTTTAGTTTAACCAATACTAATATATTTTATATAAAACAAGCTTTGCTAATGAGCTTATAATATGCGATGTATCTATTAGAAAAAGATTGGAAATTGATTAGAAACGTATGCATACATACATATAACTATTCACATCTTAGATAGAATCAACAAATATATGTGTATGTACATACTTGCGCGCTATACATAACAATTTAGACCGTGATTTACCTACCCATTTTTTAAGGCATATTTGTAGAAAGAAATTTTATTACAAATTGTTTTACTTACCAACACAACTGCAACATTCCTCATAGTATTTCTTTCCAAGGCATTTAAGACATTCCTTGCAACAGGAACAATTCTTTAATTCACATTTGCAACTTTGTGTCAGCATGCATTTTGATACAATGGATGCGCAAACAACTTCATTACATGATTCAACGGAGCTGTAGAGAAATATAAATCCATAAAGCAAAAAAGCGCCCACTGTTAAATTCCTCAAAACCTCCATATTGCGAAAGATAAAATCAATCAGACAAAATCAAAGTTAAAAACAATAACACAAACACCACAAAGCAACACAGAAGACGGACAATTTAAAAAAGCATTATTTAGACGCAGGACACAAAATTAAAGTTCGACGAATTCTTTGATTATCACTCACGCACAGAATTCAAATGTATAATAAATAAAAATTTAATTTTATTTGTTTTTGATCCCCAGTTATTAGACGACGAGACGTAGCCACACACTTTTTTCCTATTCGCAATCTATTGCTAATAGATTGGACACTGGTCAAGTTGAATTCAAGACAGCAACAAAATATATATTAATTTCTGTCTTTCGTAACTGTCAAAATGCATATCGAAAATCATTCTTCGTCCTAAATAGATATAAATGTTATTTGATATATGAAGTTCAAAAGACTCAAGAATGATGTTTTCGCTCTGCGTATACATGCAAGAAATATTGGTTGGGAAATATATGCTATCGAAATATATAAGTATATTATTGAAATGACCATAAATTAATTTTCTATTATAGTTTTTGACAGTTCAATAATTACAAATTCAACATTTCGTAACCTTTTGCCTACCGCACGAATTAAGCCATGCTTTGGGACAGACGAAACTAAAGCGAATTGACTTTACTCTGCAGTGCTGCCAAATTTCAGTAAACAATATGCGTAAGAGCTATGAAAATTTATGTTGACGTTTTAAATCGCTTCGTCTCAGTAAAGCTAAATAGGCCAATCCAGATAAATATATATATATATATATATATATATATATACATATACATATATATATTATATATATATATATATATATATATATATCTATATATATATATATATATATACATATATACATATATATATATATATATGTATATATATATATATATATATATATATATATATATATATATATATATATACATAATCGCTGAAACTCAGGCGACTTCCACGTAATATCTGGCAAGCACATTTCTTAAAACATATGTTTCATTCATTATTTATTTGTTTACTTTAATTGCAGTTTGGAAAAGCATTAATAAGAAGTTACGAATTTTAAACAAAAACAACGAAGAAAAATGCTTAAAAATTTTTTTATAATTACGATTATTATTTCCTTCGGTTGTTTTATGTATGGTTTATTGAACGTATATCTTGAAGTTGAGGAGAATGTTTGTCGTATGACTTACATGTTTGGAATTCCACAATTTTCGGTATGATATTGTTACACAACAAAAATGAAAATGTAAAAATGTGCCTGTCTACGTTAATCTAGAAAGTAACTTTTGTGGATAATAACGAGTTTCCTCATTACGGATTATACTACTATTATGAAGGTGAATTGACGAAAGATGTAAATAGATTAGCCTTGAATGGAGCTCCCATTATATTTGTACCGGGCAACGCTGGTTCTTACAAACAGGTAATATTTTATTTTATTTATTATATATTTCATTTATTTATATTTCTTATCAGAAATATAAATAATATAAAAATTTGTACTTATTGAGGGTATTTCCTATATATTTATGCCTCATATTTTATAATATGAAACGGCATTGGATTTTATAATGAAATTAAAAGTAGATTTTTATGGCAGTGATATTCTTTCTAAAATATTTAGGCCCATTCATTTATTCATATTAGAACTTTCTAACATTAGTCCATATATGAATATTTTTGACAAACTACAAGTATGCATACACACGCTATTGAACGCACATACATATATTAAAATCCTACGAAAGCCGATAGCCTATAGTTGCTATTGCTTTTTCCTCTCCGTAGTTTATTGTAATTTTAATTATAATAAATTAATAACAAACAATAAAATTATGGTAATAATCAATCATCTCTGCCAAAATGCTAATTAATATATGTGAGTAGTAGTTATGCGAAGGAAACATTTAATTTAAAGTGTTTAAATACCTCAATGAAGCAATCAGACGAATATGTGTGTTTCTATAGAAAATAATAAAGCAAACTCTATTGAACTAGCTTAAAATTATAAAATTTCTTGCAAAAAGGCTGAATTATTGTAGTTTAAAAAAAAGAAGCTTATTTTTCTGTACAAATAAAAATAAAAATGAAAATTTGAAAATGAGGACTACTTCTAAAAAAAATAAATCTTTGAAAAATGTTCTTGGAAAAGGCTGCATTTTTGTTCCCACCCCAATTTTTGCTAGTGCAAAATATTTTCAAAAGTAGGGCAGGTTATCTTTCAGTTAATAAGTAAGTTAAAATTGAAAACCTTCATAGAAAGGTTGAACTTTTGTTAGCTCTTTGCTTTTTGCCTGTAGTATCCAAAATAAAGCATTTTCAAAAGTTTTGTAAAGCTTTCCTTAAAAAAAACAATAAATTTTATAGAAACTTTCGTGGAAAATATTAAATTTTTGTTAGCAGCAAAATATATAAATATTTTAGGTTTATTATTAACTAAAACTCTTCTTATTTTTATTTAAAAGAAGTCTAAAATAGTGCTTTGGCTTCAAAATTATACCACTCTACATATTCTAAATGATCTGCATAAGACCATCCTTTACTCTAGGGAAGCTCCTTTGCGGCACCATAATGCCCTACAATCGGCACAATAACTTTTTCTCAGCGGTAGAATATGGTAGACTTTTATATGAAATAATTTAATATCAAAGCACTTCTTCAATTTGTATAAGTAGTAGCATACTTTTAAAATATAAATTTACAAAATTAAAAAAATTTTACTATTCTACAAACAAGCACAGCTGTTGTATAGATTGTTAACGAAGTGTTATAAAAATTTGAGAAAATGTATGCAACACATCTGTATTTCGGACACAGATTTAATATATTTTATGTTTTAAGGAACACTTCGAGTCTACATTATTTTCTATTGTATAGATACGTCACATTACGCTTATATACTTTGTGAACAAATAGCAATTAAAATTGCTATTTGAAACTTCATTTATTTCATAGTAATGTTGTAGAGAGTTAAGGTCCACATTTCTATTGCAACGGCGATTAGTAATGACTATTAATTTTGCTTTTGTAAAACTTCGTAATGAAGACACTCTTCAGATATGTCGCTAGACATAATATCAGTTTAAGATTTTATAATATTTCTCTATTCATTAGCGTGCACAATCATCTTAAAATTTGTTCTATTCGAAATTGCAAAAAAAAAGAAATAAGAATTAACTTTCATCTTAAATCGTTTGAAATATATCTCCTAGTGATAAATTTATTTATATATATGATGTTTGTGTAAGCTATAGTAAAATGTTCGTTACACAATATAGGGATGACGATTCCTTCCAACTTTGGAACAAAGAAATTTCTTGGTCACATGTCCAAATTTTTATGCCATTAAAATTTTATTCGTATACAATTAGGTGCGTATAAATTTCAATAACGGTATTAAAATCCATTTAATGACTTGAATTCATTTAAATAAATTATATTACTGTGATAAGGTTTAAGTGTACCATATAGATAATTAAATTTGTGTCTGCAATCAGCCACAATGACTTTATCTGTTTCAAAAAGCGCTTAGATGTATAATATTATGTATTTAAATTTACAAATATGTTCTTGCCATGCATAATATTTTTATTTAGGCTTTACTTAGATTTTCTTGCATATTTTCTCCAATTTTCTTTATGAACTAGGAAAGCATATATTTTACTTCTTTCTTTTATATTTTCTGAAGCCTCATATATGTTTAGTAATCCTTTTATTCCGTATCTCTGATATTACGCTTATCTTTTAATAATATAGGTTTTAGTAAGGAAGCATATCTATCTACAGGAGTATAGGATTTTCTTTACAACAGCTAGACGTGTTAGGTATTGATTTTTACCAAAAAGATAGTATTAAAAAAATTAAGTTTAACATTGTATTGTTGAATAACAGCCCAATAAAAGCTGCGGTGGCTGATGAGAGGTAAAGACTTTAAAAAAAGGCTGAACTTTTCTTAGCACCCTTTTCTTTGCAAGTATTTCCCGAATTAAAGTATTTGCAAAAGTAGGGAACCTAAGTTTAAGAGAGAAGTAAACAACAATTAAAACTGACACCACGAATTTTGCATTGAAAATAAAAACCTTGACAACTACTGAATTCGGGATCAATTTCCTCTTTTTAGTGACAATTTTTGTTTTTATATATGTCAATATTAGCTTTTATCGAAAATGGCTCCAATCTTAAGAATTAAAACCTAAAAAGGAGCATAAAATATAATAAAAATAATTTTAAATGATAAAGTTTGTAATTGCCAAGCTTAAGCATTCCTATCTTGTTGTACAAAATGGGAATGGGAGAACGCAGTGCTATTCCTTTTGTAAAAGTAAATACTTCTTATATAGTGCATTTGTGGTTTAAATTTTTGTTGAACTGCTATTCTTTTCATTATTAAAGGTTCGTTCTCTGGCATCGGTTGCGTTAAGGAAGGGTTTTGATAACGACCGCGGCATACATTTAGATTACTTTACGAGTAAGTTAAAAAATTTTTTTTCATCAACTGCACATTCAATTAGAGTGCTAGTATTATCTTTATTAAATATATGTTATTTTGCATTGCTGTTATTATACAATCAGCTTAATTGTGTAAAACGCTATCGGATTTAGTGAATTAGTAAATGACTGAATTGCAATTGTAATATTCCTGCATCGCTTTCCTATTCTTAAACCTCTTTATGTGTGTAAATATATATATATATATATATATATATATATATATATATATAGATATATATATATATATATATATATATATACTTTTTAATTCTTCTGGTTTTTTACCTCTTGTTGATTAATAACACAGCTTTACAAATTTTTAATTTGAAAAAATACCACGAACGCCACATGCCCAGATAAGTTAATTTGGACCTACTGAACACGAAAAACGCTATAATTTTTTTCTTAAGTACCGTTTTTTAGATAACGGTACTTATGTGTTTTTCGGTGTATGGTCCCACTCAAACCTTTGTGGAGTCCGATCGTGATAAATTGCATATCGTTAAAAAGTTAATTGAATGCTTTTCCATCGATGTGCTGCAAATTTTTATGAGATAAGAAATGGCTGAGTTATGGCACCTCAAAGTTCAAAATTTGCCTATTTCTTAAGTTTTTTTTTTTTAAATTTTTCATTTTCATTTCGTTTTTTTCTATAGTATAAATCTGGAATAAATCTAGTATAAATCTGGAATGTTTTATTTTTTACCAAACAGTTTATTTAGTTACCAACATTTTAAGCGTAATTTGAAAAAAATCGGATGATTTATTAAGGATTTTGTGGAACGACAATATATTAATTTTCTTTGCTCACACACTATATTCGGCGTAAATTCAAAAAATTTAAATTAAAATAAATATATATATATATATATATATATATATATATATATATATATATATACTTAAAAAAAGTTAAATGAAGAATGTGATCTATTACTTTCAGTTAACTATGAAGAACAGCTCTCTGGATTATATGGTGGCTATTTAGAAAGCCAGAAAAGATTCCTACGACGTTGTATATTGGTTGTACTAGATCTGTATAAAAAATCATCTACTATTCCGAAACAAATAGTTCTTATTGGCCATTCGATGGGTGGAAAAGTGGCTCAAGCTGTGCTCGAAGAGTTAGATGTGCAACAATACATTAACACAATTATATCCATTTCTACTCCACTTGACAAACCAGTGATTTATTTTGATTCTAAAATTAATCAGTTTTACACAAACAGCGATCGTTATATTTCAACTAGAAGAGTTTCTTATATACCGGACAGTGGGACGAATGTATGTTGTAATTTCAATCATCGTATACCACAAAATAGAAACGAATCAAAACATTTGGATAATGTTTTAATGATATCGATCGGTGGTGGCAATAGAGATCTTTTAGTTCGCGATGGATTAACCACATCCAAATACAGTGATATTCATGCAATGGTAAGTCTTGGATAATAAAGATGCAAACATACACACACACAAACACACACACACATACATATATATACATATATATATATATATATATATATATATATATATATATATATAAACATATATATGGCTGACACTAATTTTCCATCTAAAGTGAGTAGGTGTTCTCTGCAAACTTTGAAGTACTTTTAAAACTAGAGTGCTTAATGCTATGTTTTCACTACGAGTTGTATCACCTGCTTCACGTTCTCAAACATGATCATAAATCTTTCTGACTCATCCACTTATATGCACGCAACTTAAATAGTGATCATTCGGTCAACCGAATGAATACCCTAGTTCCTACACTAAAAAATTTTCTTATATGTAACCAACATTGAAAAATTTTTTATATTAAATCTCTTATTGGAAAATCTCTAATTCCAAATCGATTATAATTAAATAATGCTGTTTTCTTCATAATATAGACTTCGTCGATACCAAAAGTTTGGCTAAGTTGTGATCATTTATCAGCCGTATGGTGTCTACAATTGATGATGGTAATAAATCGTTTCATCTTTGCTGTTTCCAATAGTGACAAACACAAAAATGTTTTCATTATTGAAGACAAATTTCAGCGTACTCAATCAGCTATTAACTTTTTTGTGGTAAATATATAATACTTAGTTGGATAGAGACATTACTATACGTAGTATAAATAATGAAATGTTGTAGAAACCTTTGAGAAAATATAAATCGCACGAGTTTGCTTTTCCGAAGTCAACCCTTGATGCTACATGGCAAGAAGAGTCGAAAATAGTTGATAGAAAATTTTTTAAAAATGGTTTACGCTCTGGTTATAACCTTATGCTACCAATTTCCAAATACAAACATTATAAGGTAAGACTTAAAATGTTTAAAAAATTAAATGCCGATTGATATCTGTTTTTTTTATAATTGCAGAAACTCTTTGTAGAAATTGATAGTTTTGATGAAATGGGAGATTGGATTTTCGGCTGTACAGCTGTTAATATTAGCAAAAGTGTTATGTGGTAAGTTATCAATACATACTGTAATAGATTAACTGCTCGTACAGTTGCACTTTTTAAATGCTAGATAGGGCTTTACACATTTTCTGTGAAATAAATTTAAGATGATTAATTCTCTGATCGCGATCTTAAAGACTCGATCAGTTTTCAACATTTAATATTGACACAAATAACTTAACTTTCTAAAAACTTTTGTAACACAATTTAAATAAAATTTCATATATGAATTTTTTTTTTAATCAAAAGAGCTGGTGGCCTTTGTAGCTACTGCTTTATGATCTATTTTTGTATTAATTGATTATTATTTTAAAAAATCTTATAATTTTAGTGATAAAGGATCATCTCTTTCTCATAATATTCAAAGCTTAGCATCACATGATGATATACGTTCAATAGTTGTAATAGATCTACAACACGCATATAAATTTTATCCGCAATGGACGCATATTACAGTGCGATTAAAACCCACATATAAACCGGTTAGTTTATTTGAATAGTTTATAATAAAATAATAATAATGAAATAACATTATGTTTAGCTCATTCTCAAACTAGATGTTTATAACAAAAACGAAAGAACTTTACACATTAAAGCACCGCGTTGGTTTTCTTTTGATAAAAAATTATTAATCAATGAAACTCTTTATGGCAATGTCCATTACCAAATATTTATTGAAGGTAAATATATAATTTAAAATTCTAGATTCAAATACTATTTAACACTTGAATTTTGATTTTAAGGCTTAGATGAACCCTATTCCACACTACAGCTGTATATTGAACCTATTGGCTGTAACGACAAGGATTACAAAGTGGCTACGAAAATATGTATACCTTGGGCAAGAGGCTTTGAAAGATATAGTCATATAACGTAAGTATATAGATAGATATGGGCAAATCCTGCGTGATTCGTTCGTACGGGTTATCGATATACAACAGTTTTACAAACTATCCATAAAATAGGCATTAAGTTGATATTTTCAATTAACTTGCAGTGTTTCCTTTACTGAGCAATATACTGCATTTATTCTGCTCTTTTTTGAAAGATATCTGTGATTTTAAAACATGTAACACGCTAAGAAAACGCCATTAATTTACATATTTTATGATTAATGGAAATGTTTTATTATTCACATGTGTTTTTCGTATTCTACTATTTATATATAATTTTTTTTACAGACAATCATCAAAAGATAAAAGTATTTACGTTAACGTACCTACCTCTGCCCCGAATCATTATAACACTTCACAAAATCCAGTTTCTGTTGAGATATTTTTGGATCCGGTATGTCGATACAAATTAAGGTAAGTTTAGTAAACTTCAATACTGAAATTTGTAGCTGGGTGGACTCAAAAAGTTGCTTAAAAAATATAAAACTTTCTTATGTATTGGACTATCCATTTAAAGCAAATCCTGCCTTTCTATTCTAAATAACTAGAGATAAATATAATTTTGTCTCACTGCACAATAAATTTAAATTTTTTCGTAGAACACTATTTTGTTTAGTTTGTAATAACGTACATCTGTACTTTCCACTACATAAATTGATATATGCAATTCTCTATATTAAGCTTCGTTCATGACTAAATATTCCGCCGTGTTTAACCTTGATGCATATTTTGTTACAGTGAAATGTCTTTACAAATTTAATATTAAAAAAAAATAAGATTAAAAAAATTACTATATTGTTAAAAGGTGCAGTTTTAAAAGTACCCTGTGATAATGCTGTTTGTTATGTAATGAATATGTTATTGATATAACAATTTAATACGAAGTGTCTTTTAACGACAACTTCCGAACTTTGACAAATGGCTTAAGATCCCAAACATGTTAATCATTTTTGAGTTCAACCAAAATTTAAAGATTTTTTTTCATATTCCTTATATTAAAGAAATTTAATACAACCTCCATTTAAACAGTTATAAATTTTCTATTGCTGGAACTATGTCTAAGATTATTCAGGAATTTTATCATTGGCTGCCAGCCCATCTAACGTCTGTACTCTTTGTTGTACTACGGAATCAAATTGTAAAATTTCAAAGTGCAGAAAGCGCACTATTTGTAAAACCATACGCAGGATTTTTCCAATGTAAATCACTTTACATTATAACAGGTAAATTTG
The DNA here is from genome assembly GCA_963675445.1 of Linnaemya vulpina. Taxonomy (NCBI): domain Eukaryota; kingdom Metazoa; phylum Arthropoda; class Insecta; order Diptera; family Tachinidae; genus Linnaemya; species Linnaemya vulpina. Next base: position 61,683,325 of record OY776280.1, on the reverse strand, counting down.
AAAATTTTCATATAAAACTACATACATACATTTAAATATTTTAAAGACGATACTTGCATTTTCGAAAACCATGTTTAAAATTTTATACACAAAATGGCGAATAAAATATAAATATGTAGACTGTTGTGAGTTTAAGTAGGTCTATATGCATGCATTTTCTTGCTTCTTACAGCAAACCATCAGAAGACTTAAGCCTAATTAAAAATGATAAAGCATGTATATATTGGCACAAGTAGAAGGATAGACTTTTAAATTTATAAAAAAAACCAATAAATTGCATTTACACGGTATGAATATTTTATTTTTTCCTTTTATACAATTAGTTTTGATACGGAAAGCAATGAAAGTATTCACAAAGTAAAACGCATATCTTTGTTTATGCGAAAGCGGTCTAACAACACATCAGTATATGAGTACTGATGACGGGAACATACCAACTTCAAGTAACTTCTTTTTTCTCCTAATAAAATGCAATACAGAAATATTGTTGAAATTCAATTTTTTTGTTATACTCTGATAGATATTCTCATAGCATTTATATATTAAATGTGATTTGCGGTTTATATGTGCCCCATCTACAAGTTGCAGGCTCCATTCGATCAGTCCACTTACTGACTATTTTTTTCAATAATTCCATAAAAGGTATTTTACAAACGTGTGGGCAGTACCATTTTTAGAAATAAAGTTCTGAACAAGTTGACTTTCCAATAAATCGAATGTTAAGCGTGCCGTCTTGTTTAATCTATCGGCCGTATAAATTAAGCAAAAGAGCAGTGGTTCCAAAGGCCATTAGATCGAAAGAAATAACGACCGATAAGTAATTATTTTTAAGGGACAAAATAGTCGGATTGAAGATTGTCCTTTGTCCAGGTAGTTATTGGAGTAACCATTTAATGTGAGATTGTTTATTGAACATAGATAATCACTCCTTCTGTGAATAACAAGTGGAATTCTTGTTCCCATTAAAATTGTATTCTTTTGGAAGGAAAAAATCATATCGTGAATCTCCTGTGCCCGAATTTTCCCTGTAAAAAAGAAGGTTTTCAAAATTAAAACTAAAGAAATTTTGTTACAAAAAAAACTAAGTATTTTAAACAAATAAAACTATAAATATTTAAATTACTCTGCAAGTTTATATGATATTTAATAAATTTCTAAGAAAATTTCATTAATAAATTGTCTTAAAATATATTGTTAACTAATATTTGAATTATAAGAAGAACTACTCGCGTATTCTGTTCTGTTACCTGACAAAAATAATCAAGTGAATAAATTAAGGGAAAAGCGAAAAGACTGGCGGAGAAAAAAGTCATCCACGATTAGGGAATTTTATTCTATCGTGAACTTATTTAGGAGCAATTTGTTTACAATTGAATATTTAGGGAAAGGGTATTCGTGATAGGTGTGAATGTATAGTTAATAATATAAGAGAGCTACAAGTATTAACATAATTTCAATTATAATGAAAAAATATTTATTTATTTTAAGGATGTCGAATAATTAAAAAGCTTTTGATGCCACTTAAATTCATGCCACCAATTGATGCAGCGGAGTATGCGTTCTACGTTTCGATCATAATCCATAGCACTGCCATAGTGACTTCAATTATTTTGGTTTTTTCCATTTGGACAGTTTTAACATTTCATGGAAATATTCTTTTGAAAATGGCTCTAAGGTAAGAGTTTATCTTTTATACACAGTAATTATTTTTGTATGAAGAAAATTTCGAACGAAAAATCTTAGATATTTTAACCTCATATTAAATTTTATGAATATGGGGTATGCACCCTTGTATTATTGTACTATATGTATGCATAAACATTCGTTATTAATAAATTTCATTTTTATGTAGAATAACAAGAATATCATCGGCATCGTCAAGTGTATTAGTGCAAATAATTTCAACTTTACCCTTAACCTTTGGTGTATTATTTATATCAATAGCTTTTGGAACATGTAGTGGCATTGCTCTTGTATTAGCTACAGTGTTTTATTTCATTCTGGTGTGTTTTTGATTCGCATAATTAGTGTATAAAATTAAAAATATGTGTTTTTATATACTATCACTCAGCTATCCAATGCTTATAAGGATTATTTGGAGAACTGGGCATGGGAGAAAGCAACAGGACTATTTCATAAACTGCGGAATAGGAAAAATGTAACTCAAGAAAACAGTCTGATTCCAGCATCAGAAAATACTACTGAACAAGATGACAAAAGTGAGGAATACAACGATTACTTTCAAGGTCTAGAAAATTTTTCATTTCACATAACAATGCTGTTACTGTTGGTAATAATGTCAGCTCTAAATGTTGGTCTTTCAATTGCATGGATTAAGTCACATTAGTAAGTAAAAAAAATATTTTTTTTTTATATATCTAATTTTATTGCAGTTTGGGACATGTTGGTGAAAAACTACCCGACCCATTTTTGCTGCCCACAATAATTGTTCTGGCTTGTTTAAGTATTATGTTGCAACTGGATGCTCCGCATAAGTCGTAAGTAAAATAGTTATTTGGTGGTAAATCTCTATTCCCATTCCTGGCAAATAGTTGTCAAGCATATTTTGGTAGTAGAAGATTATATTGCGATATCTTCTATCAAACAGTTGATTTGTCCGTTATTAAGAATAGCGCTATATTAATAAAATAAAAAATTAATTCAATAGTGCCTTACAGCTATTCGCGGTATTCTTATTACGTACACAGTACTAACCCGTATATAAAGTTTTGTCCATCTGAATATCTGCTCCCGCTGTCCTTGCTTCTCGCAAAGTAAACAAACAAAAAATAAAAATATATATCTGCTACCAGCATTGGTTTTGTATAACTTGTTTTATATATAATATAACTGTCTTCAAAATATAGCTCTTAAATTATTGTGTAAATTATTGTATATATACGATACTTGGTACACGCTATTCAATACCTTAGAAAAACTACTTAACTTAGCATTATACAAAATCCTTTTTAAAATTTTTATTGTACAATTAATTATTTCTACTTATCTTTTCCAGGTGCGGTTATCGCTTTGTAGCTATTATCCTGTATATATGTGCCTGTCTATGCATTATCTATTGCCAAGAGAACCTGTATCGTTTAAATTATTTAGTTGCATTTGGTTATGTGATTGTGGCACTGCAGGAAGTGATTCGCCGCTTGTCACGTTTCCTGGGGATGCAATATTAAATTTTAGTATTAGAATATCAATTTTGATTTGTGTATGCTTGTACATATGTATACATAAATCAAATTTTTATTTATTTTTGAAGTTCTTAAAACTATAGAGTTAAATTAATATTAAATTTTAAAAACTATGAACGCGGAATTTTCTGTGGTTGACTGCGTTGTCGGTTCTTATGTGAAGGCATAAGTCGTTGTCAAAATTATATTTGAAATAAATAAATGTATATACTTATGCCATTTGCGACAGTTCAAGCCAGTTGCTGCAGTCGCAAATGTCTTTTTCGCACGTTCTCTGTATGCTCGTCCTCTATACAAATATATAGTTTAAGCAAAAATGTTCTAATATTATTAATTAATTCACCTAATATGTTTGCAAAATAGTAAAATTACACAATTGTAAATAACACAACGATAGAACTTATTTCTTATATCTTTATTTTATTTCTATATATTAATTTTATTTATATTCTATAAACACAAGTTTATTGCAAAATTCAATATGCATTCCAAAAAACATTTGCATTAAAAGCACTAAACAAGTAAGCAAAATATCGTTGGCGCAGCTGTAGTGTGGGTGACTTGCAAGCAGAAGGTTGCGTGTTCAAATCCACTTCATTAATATTTATAATTAATAATGATAAACATGTCCCGTGTTGTATTATAAAACTTGCGAAACATGCATGAATTGTATACAACTGACGTGGTGCAGTGGTAGTGTGTGAGACTCGCAAGCAGAAGGACGTGTGTTCAAATCCTTGGTGGGGGGGTTGCATATGAAAACTTTGTGAAGGGTAAAATATAAAATGCCAAATTGCCAAATAAAAAGTGTGAAATGAAAATAAATATCCCCGCCGCTTTACAAAGTAAGTCGATGCACAAACCGACACAATATACTACGGGGTGAATAGCAACTAGATTGTCAACAGCTGCAACCACATGTAGAGGGCGCATACTTAGGCAAAAATAAAACGGATCAAAACTTAAAGTAAAGTGAATGAAAGACCCTGCTATAAACATCTAATGGGAAAATTTCCACCACCCTACCCTGTCAAACCCACCCAACCACAACAAATGCATGCGGTGGGAGTTTGAGAACCCCCAACCTTTGGAGGTTTTGGCTCTTGGGAGCAATAAAAATATTTTATAAATTATAATTTCCCAATGAAAAATTTGTAAATAAAAAAGTATTTTCTACATATTTTCTTTTCCGGAAGACTTTCATATATATATTATATAGTAAGTACCAGGAAGTAACTGGTTGATATTCATCAAATAGGTGTGTTTGTATTAAATTTTCAATATTCACAAAATCAGTGCACTCATTCCATCCAATAAATCAAAAAAATCTTGTAAAAGGGCTTAAAATGTTGAACAGTTAATTTTCCAGCAATTGCTGGATAATAATACGCTATTTTTTAAAAAAATATGCATAAAATGGACTTTTTCGTTGCTACATAATTAATTATCCAGTTTTATTATGATTAGTAGTGAATTTCATCCATTCCGTGTAATATTTTTCGATAAAATCATTTTAAAACCCTAACCTGCTAGCGTAGGGGTTTCGAAAAATTATTTGCTGTCACGCGTTTCCTTCCTGCATATATATATGCGCCCTCTTTGTAGATAGGTGCGCTTAATTATTTTTACTAAGCTTGCTCCCTCTGCGGGTGTGGCTTGGTTGTGTTTTGCTAAGGTGGTGGTGGTGGTGTACAAGTGTTGATTGTTTTTCACCATCTTCGATGGTTTGTGCATTGACTTAAACTTACTTTGAGTAACTGGTGAGTTTGTCATGTTTTGCTACCAAATTTTACACACCTTTCTAAACATTATAATTTGTATTTAATGTTTACACCAATTTATACTCTATCTTTAATTTCTCTTGCACACACCCCCACCATGATTTGAACTCACGACCTTCAGCATGCGAGTCTCAAACACTACCACTGCACCATATCAGTTGTATGTAATTCGTGCATGTTTCGCAAGTTTTATTGTACATGCTAAACTATCACAACACGAAACATGTTTATCATAATTAATTGTTAATATTAATGAAGTGGATTTGAACACGTATCCTTCTGATTGCAAGCCACTGACTCTACAGTTGCGCCAACAATATTTTGCTTACTTATTTACTGCTTTTAATGCAAATGTTTTTGGAATGTCTTAATTCAATTCAATAGAATTTTGCAAGGTACATACATATATAATAAAAAAATTTATATGCAATTGGAAATTTCTTCAATCTTGTATTTAATTTACTTAACCTTTATTTATAAAATACTTCGAACATTATATACATACGTATTGAATAATAAATAACTTGTTTCTTTTTAAAGCATCATTTACAATGGTTGTTAATATTATTTGCTGGGACAATTTTTTTTTTAAATATGTCGCACATTCATTATATTTGAAATTAATTTTGAGTTTATATTATTATAGATTTTCATACACAATATTCCAACAATATATTTCAAATGATTTTAAAACTATATATATGGCGTCACACAACACTTCATTTTATAATAGTTCACTATGGTATATATGTTAATCGTAATAGATTTAATTTGTTAAACCGAATTAGGTAGCTGACATGCTCTTACAGCAACCAACTGAAGCAGGACAAATATAGGAGAAAAAACTTCACTATATTCCAAATTCGTTTGGCCACTCAGCTTAAGACAAAGCAAATATTTGAAAATTGCCACCAGGAATAGAAAATAGGTGCTCCACATAAAACGATGCAAGGCTTTCCGCTTATTTTCCGAGTCCAAGTACATTCTTATTCCAACAATAATACAAAAATAGGCATTACAAATATCAATGCAAAAAAGCGGACTAAATATCGTAAACCAATCCACAGAACTTTTCACAATAGTCCCAGATATACGAAAAGCAAGTGTTACTGTAAAAACTAATAGGCCACATAAATTAATCATTATTTCAAATTCGGTAAGCCCCAGCCAGCGTACAAGTTCCGATAGTTTAAACATGTTGTATTTTTTTATATATGTAGTTTTTGTTTAAATTGAAATGGCGGCATCAACGTCATACACCGAATTACGTACAATTTTAATGTGAACATCAGAATTATTTCTTTGCTGAATTGATATATCGTCGTCATCACACAATGGATGATGTTCATCTAACATAAATTAACAAATTTACAAAGAAATGACCTTTATCATATACCACATGTTGCAAAGTAATTTGTATTGAAAGATCTTACCAATTAAACTGATAGTCGAAGTGTTTATAGCGTAACCGAGAGCATCATTAGAATTTTTCACCCAGCTCAATGCTAAATTAAGACCTCTTATTATTGCTTTGCCCAGACAATATATTATATTTCTTTTATTCCAGCATTTAAAAGATCTTCGCAGTGATTTTGTTGTGCCTAAAAAATATTTAATTACTTACTCTACAAACATGGAAATTTCATGTATTGGTAAATCCAATTTGTTTTAGTACCTTAAAATCCGATTTTGTTGTAATATATATATCGTTTTGCCTTCTGTTCACTTTTGGAGGTGGCTTCTTTTTATGACTACGATTGCTATTATTGGCCTTTGTGTATTTTTGTGACCTAATATTTTGATCTGTTAAACATTGTTCCAATATATGCAACTACTATCTTAAATTTTGTTTGAAAAATATTTTAACTGGACTTTTTCTCAATCGTTGGCACCAGTCAATTTAAATTGCCGGCGCTTGCGAATATCACATTTTATACGGCCAAAGCGACAACTTCACTGTTGACGGCGGATAAGCAAATTGTGTGCAATGTTTGCTGGTTTCATGTACCACTAAAAATTACATTAACTTTATGCCAAAATTTGAAGATATTACTTTAATTACAGGAAATTTCAATTGATATCGCATGTTGTAATTTGCCTCCAGATTTAGAAACGTTCAGTTGCAGTACTACGAGAATTTACTCTAGTACTCTGATCGGCATGAACAAAGCTTATAATAATTATTCATACAGTTCGAGCTGAGCCTGTTGCAAATTTTTTTGTGTTTGGTGACATTTAACTTTGTTATAAAAATATACCCTAAATTACTTTAAACAAAACGGTTTGAAAAACATATACAAGTAGAATAAATCATTGCGAGGATATGAAGAAAATTATGTTGCACTTATTGATACTTTTTTAAGAAAATTACTCTTGTTATAAAAAAGATTATCAATTGCAATAAGCGGGAGCTCCGAAAATCGATCTCGCACTTTACTTATATGCGGTTTGCAAATATAAGTCATCTAAATTTTGCTGTTTTCATGACGTTAATAGCAGTTTGCGCCCCAATGACTGAGTGATTGTTTATTCGAAATATGTTTCATAGTCAATGCTTCACTGCCTGTGCAACGCCGGATTTATGGCAAGCAAATTTTCCTTGAACGCAATTGAATCATCAGGAGTTTCCGTGAAATAGTTGGTAATTGAAGCGCCAGAAAAGTGTACAAAATACATAGTCGGACAATTTGCTTACATTCGGCCAGGTGTCACCTGTAAAATAAAATTTCAACTAATATATAGCTCATATATCAAATGCGGTGCCATATTTCCTAGCACTAAACAGCAGTATAGGAGCTAGATTCCAATGCTTCACAATTTGACGTGTGTAAGAACGTGAGGGAGAGCCTAGCCGAAGTCGCCAATTATTATAACCCTTTCGCCACTCATTATAATAATTTCGAAATCTGTGTCTATGAAATCAACCACTACTGATACATTCGATGTGTATCGAAACACTTGAACTAAACTGATTATGCTTTCATGCTATAATTCTTATCGTTTCTCTTGAGCTTTGCGGCTAGGAATTTTTGTACACAGCGGCAAACTAAATTTGGATATTGCAACCACTTATCGATATTAAAATTTCATATATAAAAAAGATTTTACTCACTTGCTCTTCACCCAAGGAAGCTAACGTTGTAATTTGTTATCCATTTAATAAATCCTATTTATAAGATTGCGACATTTGTTTCGCAGAAAACAATTTGTGCAAACTGTCCGTGCAAAGAATAAAAACATATGATTTTCATCATTGTTTCTTCTTGGTGATGCCAGACACTTCTGGAAAGCAGTGCTGTCGAATAATGTTAAAACAGAAAAACGCTTTATCTGGGATGCAGATATAAAACCACCGTATTAATGTTACTTCAAGAGAGAATACTTCTTATATATGCAGAAAACATCTAACTTCAAATTTTCTTCGAAATGGCTCAATATAGGTTAGCACTCTCCTTTTTGCTAGTATTTTCTAATATAAATCATGTAGAAAAGCACAGAAGTTTGCCAAAAGAAAATCGACTTTTTCATATATTCTCAAACTTTTTATGATATGCTGCGAAAAGACTTAAGACGCATACGTGAAAATATTGCATACCGCGTTTAAGATCCGAAAGACTTAGGACACGAACACGAACACGAAAAAAAATTGATTTTCATGAAATATTTTTGAAACATTTCTAGGACCAGAAGGAGTGAAGAAATTTACTAAATCTTAAAATCTTTCCCATTGTACTTTTGCTATCATAAAAGTGACTGAACGTTTTTTGTCTTGTTATCTATTGTTTGAGAATTCTATACATAAATTATTCAAAAGTACTCGTGTGCACAAAAATGTAAATGAAGTTTTGTATGACATTTGAATGTTCGAATAATATAATTTTATTCATAATTAGTTGTACATATTTGCAAAACGTTTGTTTATTATTCGCGTACACTGTACTTGACATAAATGAATCTACAATGGATAAATTATTTACACAAATTATATATAACAATTTCTTTTTATCAAATTTAAACAAATTTATTAAATAATAAATAGTTATTATAAAATTTTAAGTGTTTATGCACTTTTTTCTTTTATTTATTTATTTTTTTTTGGTTTTTCAAAAACAAAATTATATTGCAATTGGATATTAAAAATTTATTGCTACTTAGATACAAAACTACTAATTCTCAAATGGTTGTTTTATGTATGTATATAAATAATTTAAAATTCATAATAATTCTCATTTAGTTTTGTAGTGTTTTGTTGTTGCTTTATTATATTTTGTCTGTTTTGTTCTTGTTATTCTCGTTCATATGTTTACATATATTACATTTATTTGTGTATAATTCTTAACTGTACAAATCTAGTCTTATGTCTTATAAAAAGTTCATTAAAATGATCGATGATCACCGCACAATATAATCATCGATATTGCAATAATAATCATTATTATCTCGTATGCGATTTACATATAGAAATATGCAGGTGTGCATTTTATTTTTACTAATTTATATCTATGTATATAATAATCATTTATTTAAATATATATATTTATAATCTATGTATTTATTTGTTTATGTACTCATAGTTTGGCAACATTTTAAATTCGTTGCATTTTCAAGTGCTTGTTGGTTGGATTTATTTTCTCTTCATTCAGTTTCCGTTTCCATTTCCATTTCCGTAGGCTTATACATATATATGTATGTATATATACGTTTTCTTATGTATTTGTTCATCGCTGTTTGCTGCGCTTGACTTCATTCCAAAGAAAATTGTTTTCTATTGGGCCTAAATCATGCAGTTGCTTGTTTGTTGTGTGTTGTTGTTTTTCTTCTTCTGGTTGTAGTTAACTAACAAATAGTAAATAATCTAAAGGAAGCATAGATACCACGACATTATATTATAATAATTATTATTATTAAATATTATATTTATTATTGTGTTGGCTTAAAATTAATGTACGTTCATAATCCCTTGAAGGTCTCAGAAGTATGTGTTTTACTATTATACAGGCGAATGTCGTAGTGTCCAGATTATAAAATTTATCTAAAATATAGAATATTAAAAAGAGAATAATTTATTTGGAGCTGGAATGAAATACTATTAATTTAATTTAAAATCGTTGAAATACTAGAAACTCCATATATTTTATAAAGGTATGCTACGAATTTTTGGTGGTACGCTTTTAATTATGTCCTTGTCCAACAATTTTGTTAAAATATATACAGTTTCAGAGGTATTTGCGTGTAGATATGCACAATATAAATATTTTCTAAGCTTTTTGCATGAAATATTTTAAAATGCGCTTTAAATTTGCTGAAAAGTAACCACAAAATCCATATGTGTCATTTGTGCTTTGTGCTAACGAACACACAATCACAAACGTTCAATATTCTACTCCTTTCTAATTAAAAATTGTGGTCTACCGGGAAATTGGTTTGTAAGTGAAAGATGGCCACCTCTCGCTTCTTGATCACATGATTGCTTCTAGCAATGTTCCTTTTAGAAGGTCTGCTTGCTTAAAAGAAGTCAGTCCCTGATATGATTACATTCGCGTAAGCGAGAGAGAGACAGAGACAGATTAATGAATAAGAGCAATTAAATGAGAAATTGGTGAATAAATAAATCCGATTTGAGAATAAGGCGATTTCAATTTATTTTTCGAACACACCTCGTAAAAATGTATGTATGTGTATATTTTACTACTTGCAAGAAGGTGAGCAAATAAATTTGTGCTGAATGTATAAAAATATGACACAAAAAATTCAATATTAACAAAAAAACTTTTTTAGTTCAATTAATAAATTATAGACAAAAGCAAGCAGACTAAATAGTGTTATGCCCGGCAGTAGATCATGGTTACATATAAAATTTTATTACTTGCGATTTGTATTAAAATAACATTTTCATATGTAAAACAGGACGGCCGTATAATTGAGTGCGAAAGTTTTGACGAGTTTAAGGTACTTTAAAATGATAATAATAAAAGACGATAAATAAAAGAATGAATTCAAAATGGAATATATTTGATTGCTATAGAATTATGTGAATAAAAGTTACACGCATGCGTATGATGAGCTACGCAGCCGATCAGCATTTGAAGAGAACCGTGCAACGGTACGCCAGCATAATGCCCTTTTTGATGAGGGAAAAACTTCATATCGGTTGGGGACCAACATAATGGCCGATATGGTAAGTTTCGTCTGGCCTTTGCACAGGCCGTTTCAAAAGTTTCTCATAATCTGCGCTAGTTGTCATGTGATATCAGAAATCAAAGGTCGATATAAATGGCAGTTTGTTTGTAAATCACTTAAGGCTACTGAAATTTATAGTAGAGCAAAAACAAAACTTCCAAGAAATTAAAAAAATTCTCTTTGTTTTTCACAAAATTTAAAAAAGAAAATGCAGGAATTTCTATGATACTCATTTTTGCTTTGCAAAGGGAAAATAAAAGAAAGAGAACAAGGTCAGTGAAAATATTATATGTTTATTAACAGCTGATTTAACAGATGTTATATAAAAATCTGTCATAGAAGAATGTTATGAGCGTGAAGTGCTTGTTATGAATAGACCTTAATGTTAGTGATTTTACACTTTTAAAAAATACATGAAACCATAAAAGCAAAAATTTAACTCATTCGCAACATCTATAAAAAGTGTATGATGAGCTAATAAAAATTAAAAGCAACGTGAGGGTTTCTTTTTAATTAAAAATGGGAGAAATGTGAACAACATATTTTACTTTTTTTAAAAAACTTTTCATTTTGGTTTCTAATAAATCTTTCAATAAAAGCTTTCTTCTTTTGTTTAAGAATTTTCAAATTATCTATTTCATATTCAAATGTAAACAAAAACCAGCTGATAATTTAATTCTATTTCGAAATTGCCAAAGAAAACATTCTGACAACTTTGCAGAGGAAATGTAGGGTATTTATCTCTTATTTTGTCTCAGAGTTGCACTAAACTGTTATCTGGAACTCTTTTGGACTAATTTGTTTGAGGCCGTACTGTTTTGGTATGTACCTGAAACGGGTCTATGAATCTCATTAACACAAAGAGAAATTTTTTTGTACGATGGGCCAGTCTCGAGACAGAGTGCAGTTCGAGCGTCAATATATTCATGAATAAGAACATTCATAATAATTCAATATTATTTTACACTCATAGAATAACGAATCTTATTTGAAAGCCTTTTTACGTCTGCTACGAAGTCAACGGTTCGAAACTCAAGATAATGCAATGGAAACTGTTGGCTCGCCTTTGTTACACGAGATACCCGAATCAATCGACTGGCGTAAAAAGGGCTTTAGGACAAGTCCAGACAATCAAAAAACATGTGGCTCGTGTTATGCTTTTAGCGTTGCCGAAAGTATAGAGGGTCAGGTGTTTAAAAGAACTGGTCGCATTTTGAACTTAAGTCCCCAACAAATAGTGGACTGCAGTATATCACATGGCAATCAAGGCTGTACGGGAGGTTCATTGCGCAACACTTTGAAGTATTTACAAGATACTGGCGGCCTCATGCGTGCCAAAGACTACAAGTATGTCACGAAGGTAAGTACGTGAGTGTAATTAAAAACTTTTAACCTCCATGTTGCAACAGACTTCAATATAAAAAATAAATTCCGTTAGAAAGGACGGTGTCAATTTGTTCCAGAGCTGGCGGTTGTTAATGTAACTTCGTGGGCAATTTTACCCGCCAAAGATGAAAATGCTATTGAATTGGCTGTTGCTAATATAGGACCGATAGCCGTTTCCATTAACGCTGCGCCAAAAACTTTCCAACTATACAGTGATGGCATTTATGATGATGACACCTGCTTATCACTATCTGTTAATCACGCCATGATGGTTGTAGGCTATACTCGAGACTATTGGATTCTGAAAAACTGGTGGGGTGAACACTGGGGCGAAAATGGTTATATGAGAATTAAAAGAGGACGGAATTTATGTGGCCTTGCAAATTATGCGGCCTATGCTGTCGTTTAAAATCAATTTCTAATAACTAAAATATTTAGTCGTGTGAAATTTGCCATTCTTATTGTCGTAATTTATTCTAAATGAAGTTTATTTGTTGGAAAATAAAATATGTTCATAGTGAATAAAAACTGTTTGTTGGGTTCAAGAAACAAATTTTTATCTGGCAGCGAATAAATAAGATAAATATCTTGAGTAATTTCAAAATTCTCCACAGATCTCTATAGCCATTTTATGACAAATCAAAAGTTTATTTCAAAAGGTATTAATGTTTTATAACTCTTTGCACGGGTTACAATATGACCTTATGACGGAGTGTGAATACCGCAATTATATTTGCAACTTTGCTAGTTTTACTAAGTCAGCAGAGCGGAGCTGTCATTCGCTTGTAAGACACACTCCATTTTTGACTGCAGTATCGAATTAGTTACTATAATATGTGAGTCCAACTCGCACTTACCAGTAGTAGTTATTTTATTGCATTTGATATGTTGGTCCATTGTTTGCATTGATCGTTCCATAAATATTCGCATTTGATTGTTGGCAAATAGGGTGTGAATCCATGACATGATGAATGGGATTATTATGGGAGGATATGTCCATTCACGTTCGTTCATGGTCTTCTTGTACATCTTCGTTGTCATCATTTTCATCTTGGTCGCTGTCGTCATTGTTCTTATTGTTGTCCTCATCGATTCGTATTGGTTGGGGTGCTCATGTCCATGTGTTAGGGAGGTGTTGCTGATAACTCTACATGTAGTGCTCTCCAGGAAACAACGACTATCAGTAACCAAACCCCGCTGATCCGTGTCCAGTCATCGAAGGTGTAACGCTGCTAACAATACCTAATGGTGTGGCTGTATTAGTTGTTTGTCATTGTTGTTGTGCAGCAAATTTCATACGTTTTTGTTTTTGTCTCTGATTACAGAACCAGACTCTCACCACGTTCTTCTTGAGGTCCAGCTTCTCAGCAATGGCAGCTATCTTCTCACCAGATGGCCTCGGCTGTACGGCAAAGTACGCTTCCAGAGATCGCTTTTCAGGTGCCGCAATGGAAGTCCTTTTTCTTGAAAAAAGACTCGATATAGATTACTCGATAAATTATATTCAAAGTGTAGTTGTATGCTTCCCTCTCTCGGTTCAAATGTGTGAAAAATAGTTTAGTGTCAATTACTATAGTGTCTCGGAAATTTGCACGTTATATATGTATGTATATGGTGATGTAATTAAGTATGTGCTGTAGGGTACAAGGAAATGGAAGGCAGATATGTTGTACTCAATATATTTTGCGAAATATTTCAAGTGAAGACTTGTGATTTGATACGTTTCGATCAAACATGAACCCTCGGGACATTATTTCATCTTATATGAACATATAGTGAATATGCCACACGCATTTTTGTGGTACACTTTTAAGTCTCCTATCAACTGCTAATATCGAGCAAGTATATTTAGTTTAAAAGATATTTTTTTACTTATGTGGACAATATTCATATATTAACGTAAAGGAGTTCTATAAGTATTTTAAATTTGCTTGAAGAGCAACAACGAAATTTTCCATATCGAAAACACACAAGTGTATGCATTCAAAATCAATTGTATATATAAAATAAAAATTTATTTATTAATTATGTGACTAATAATTCGGATGAAAATTCCTGTGGTGTAACAGCGATAATAACAAAGTCGTTTGCTTATCTTGAGAACAAGGTCTACCTTATTATTAGCCAACATATTTAACTTTATATTTGTGTCTAAGAAGGAAACTGAGGATGAATCCTGCTCTTGCAATGTATTGTAGCTGAAAAGAGACGGTGCTGAAAGGACAATTTTCTGGCCTACCGCTCAATAGAAGCTGCCATTTAATACGCGTGTTTCGTCCAAAGAGAGAAGAGAGGTAACAAAAATTTAAATGTGGAAAGGTGATGCCAAATTTATAAAATTTGAAAAAAAATTTTTAACTGATAAAACGAGAGATTATCGAGTACATGACGACTTAACGGCTCTTCCTTTGTATCATGGTAGCACGAGTCAACAGTGTGTATCCAATTAAATATATTGGGTTCATATAATTTCAATGATTGGTTGCTATCGGAATATGACTAGTGGAATTGTTTTGAATGATAGTCAATTTAAACGATGGATTATATATAAAAGTAGTACGTATTGAACTGGAGTTGCGTTAATGCCTTTAACAGAGAATAATGAACTTTTGAAGGGCATTAACTAAAACGCTGTCTACCTTTTCTTTTCGCCTGCAGGAAGTACACTTGGGGCATCGGGATCACGTCGTTTATTTTTAGCCTGTGCCTCGGCCTCTTCAAGCCACGCTTGCAAGATGGGCTTCAGCGCAATCATGTTATTGTGCGACAGCGTTAGGCTCTCAAATCGGCAGATTGTACTTTGTGATAGTGCCCCAACTCCAGGTAACTTTAAATTCGCTAGTGCTTTACCAACATCGGCTTGTGTGACTCCTGTTGGAGGTGACATTCAAAAACTCAATTTTATATACAAAATGGTGCAGGTAATTGATTCATTTAGAAGAATTAAATACGTTTTCAAAATTGTTTACCTAATTTTATTCTTCGTTGCTTAAATCGCTCCGCAAACGCTTCTAGTTCTCTGGGGTCTGTATCGGTGTCCGGATGTAGGCCCGCCGCTGCCACTGCGGCCGTTATCACAGGATGATGTACTGCTGAATGTCCATGATGACCTTTTTCAATTGGAAGCATTTTTAAGAGGTTAATAGAATATCTTGAAAATCATTTAACATATTTATTTGTTCACAATTGCCTGAAATGGCATTTCCTTATCAATGCCTACCCGCAGTATGTCCACTTAAACTACTTGGATGATGGTGGCTCATCATATGGTTCATACTATGGTAGGATCCATGTAAATGTTGGTGCGTAGGTGTTAAAGGCGTTTCTGATATTGGGGCAAGTGTTGTCATTGAACCCGTCGGGTCCAGCATATCCAGCTGATCCATGGAATGATGCATCTGAAAAGAAAAAATTTTTAAGAATATTTATAGAAAAATTCAGAATCTGGGGCGACAAATCTGCAGTATATATTTGATACGAAATTTTTTCAAAGTTTCATTATATTTTTTTTCTTACATTATTTCGCAATTAACTGTATTATTCACTTTCGCTATCACTTGTCATATGACAGTAAAGGGGTAGGAGGCCCTACTCTCTTGAGTTTTTTCATGATACATATCGGGTGTATTTTTTATCTAAGGAACAATAAATTTTGTTGACATTTCTGTTCAGTAAAATTTGACAGTTTATCATGAACCGAAAAACGCTTTAAAATTTAAGTTTGAAGAGCACATTCAATCGGACTAGTGAGCAAGAAATTTGTACAGCTGTTTCTTAGTTTTCGCGAAGAAATGCGCCGTCGGTCCTTATTGCTTTCGAATTGAACAACGACCTGCCGTTACCGTAAATTAATATCGGACCATCCTTAATGAAATTTTTGTTTAAAAAAACTAATCAGCTAAACTTAGAGTTAACAAGACGATGCAGCTGGATACACAGTGCGCTTGACAAGCGACTTATGGCAATATCAATTTATTTCGAAAAGTGGCCTATGCGTTCGTGCCGTTGAATTAATTTCTATGGAACAAAAAGGGATTCATTAGAAAACCAATTCGGTAGCCTATCAAAATGAGTTAAAAGCTTAAAATCATAAATTCAGTACGACTATTTGAAGCCCACATCTGAGCGATCAGTACTGAACTCAAAAATCCGTACTTGCCGCACTTTTTATTTTCAGTGTATGTTTTACTATTTTACCGCTATTATAACGGAAAGTACGCAGGTGATATTAGGAAACTTGGGATACTCGCTCTTCACGCAGGGCCTTTGCATATGTAGTTTATTTGGCCCCTTCAATACCGAAAATTGTGTTCTTTTGTAAATGTGAAATGTGCAACATTTTTGAAAAATGTTGCCAAATAACATGTAACACGTTCATTTTCGAAAAGAAAACGCTATTAGATAAATCGCCTTTTAGATCATTTCTTATATGAGACATATCGGCCGAAATGTTCTCTGGGGAAATACTGAATACGTAAACACATTAACGTGCACAAATACGTACACAAATGTTTGCAAGAATTTGTACAAGAGAGTGTTGTTGTATTGTTATCAATATTACACACTATGAAACATGGAATTTTTAATGAGTTTTCCCAATGAAAATGCATTGTATTCCTATATTGTATTCGTTTATAGTATTGTGCCGTTTATTGTATTGTATTGTATTGTATTTTATTTTTGTGGGCAAAAAATATATTGTGTGTACATATACATGCATACATATACACACATGCATATGTATGTGTGTACGTATGGTATATCAACAAAGATTTGATTCAATTCTAAGCGAACATATTTAACAGAATTTCTTTCTTTTTTTTTGCCAGCTCTCCAGCCAACCACAGAACAGATTCAAATGATTTTCAGAATACTAACCAGGGGTTGGAAATTCCTGCGACGGCGTACTATTGCCCATCGCATACATAAATAAAGGCTCATATCAAATAGATAGAGCCAAGGGTGAAACCAATAAAAGCCTTTCTAAATTTGGGATTGGTTTATAATTGAAGAGCTCCACTTCCACAACGACAACAACAACAAAAACATTATGTACATATATGCAAACATATCTACATTCGCATAATACTTATTGTTATTAATATTGTTGTTGTTGTTGTTGCTGCTGCTGCTGTTGTTTTACTTTACAATTTCGTTTCCATTTTATGTATCTTGTTGCTGCTGTTTTTTGCATGCAAATTAACAAGTTGTTAAAACGAAAATACACAAACACGTACACATACACACCCCCACACGCACTCAATTGATGATTGCTATATGTGCATACATATATAATTACTTAAGCACCCGTATATATCAGTGAATGTGTATGTTATTTAGTATGAAGAAAAAAGCAGAGAAAAGGATTCAAATGTTTCGGTCTCATCCGCCAATAT
>OY776280.1:61542879-61660379 GCA_963675445.1 Linnaemya vulpina | reverse complement strand
AGTCGCAAAAATAAAATGTTTAAATGACAGCTAACACTATTAGGCACAGTCCCATATTTGGGTCTAATTGGATATTTTACCAATGTATTTACATATTATATATTGTTCCGTCTGCTGAATAATTTTTGTAGGAAAATAGCTTTGTTGTACCATTTCGCCTATAAACGCATCCATAAAGTAAAATGCTTATTTAGAATCAAATTGAAACGATTAAGATTCATAACTGTTTGATTAGAAACAATTAGATAATTAAGATAAAATTTAAGTAAAATTAAATATGTACATATAATCAGTTAATCTGAACGAAAAACTGCTCTAATTGACTGCTCACTAGGCCGATTATGTTGACCGTAAAATGGACGAAGTACACCGCGAAGCTCGCGACTACTAATTTCCACAATATGAAAGCGTTGTCCTGACATCAAACGATTCATGATGACTTGACAATCTGTACTGAACAGAAATATCAATACGGTTTCGCCCGATAGTAAAAATACTTTAAAGGTCTTATTTATCATTTATTGCATTATTGTGCGAACTGAACAGATTATCACGCTGAAAACTATTAGTAGGCTTAAACTGAAATTTATGATCTTGCAAGTTAATTATAATATATATTTTAAGAATTTACAAAGTATCGGTTCACAGATGCCGACTACTGGCTATGACCTTTGCGGCGATATTCTTAATCTAAATTTTATCAGTTACTGACTATACACATAAAAACTGACAACGTATTTAACTAGGAAAAATTCCTCAAAAGAACTGTAATCCTATACAGTTATCGTAGGAGTAGAAGTTATATAGTGCGAGTGGGACGCGAAACTATCGAAAGAGAAAATAATTTTCAACGTGGCTTGATGTTGACTGACTCAAACGCTACTTTGCTACTGTCGCAAAATAAAAACACAAGATGCGTCAGAATATATTTCTTTAATTTTTCATACTTTTAATTAGGTTTTTATAATAATCAAGATATTATTTGCTCTTCCATAAACAAATTTAGATATTTTGCATGAGATATAACTATATAACCTATAGGTGACCCCAACATGCTGAAGATATAGTATCGATACTGTAACCTTAACCTCAACAACACCTGCTTAGTTACAATCTGACTGATTTTTTATTTTGACAATATTTTCTTTTTCAAATCTCTTATATTCAGCATCGATGCCACTTAATATGCATGTATTTGGTTTGCTACACTCCACATATTTTTTGTCGCACACTTATAATTTTCTTATCATTCACTAATATTCAAGATAAATACATGATTTGAATCGTATTTTTATGTGGACATACACAATATAAATATATTTTCTGTACATTTAACGGAAAAATAGAAGAAATTTTTTTAAATTTACTCCACAAATTGACAATTCCTCACAAGTCTTCGTATAATTTATTTAAGGCTGATAGAAAGACAAGCTTTTTCTTCGTCCCTTAAATTTTTTTTCTGTATGCCAAAAGTTGCCTCTTTATAAGGCAACATTTTGTGCAGACTACCAGAAGAGAATATAGGAGATTTATTTTCAAATAATTTACTTGAAATGAGGCCTATTGCAACTATAAAATAATTTCTTAATTCTAATAAAGGAGTCAGTCATATAACAATGATTTTGTTAGCTTGATAACTACATAGATATAACATATATTCATATATATGTATGTAGATACGTGTATGTGAATACATATTTAAAATCTGCTAATTGAATTACAATAACAAAATATTCATAATTATAAAATATTTGCTTAACATTGACTAACGGCATAAAATATTGTAATTAAAACATTCTATTTCTATAATTATTATATTTATTAGAAGCAGAAAAAAGATTTGAATACACGAATTGAACGCATTGTGCAGTTTTATATAACCTCTATTATATTCCATCTAGTATTCACATTAATTTGACCATCTACTGTGCGTAAAGGACAAACAAACACAAGCGTACACACATGCGTATGTACATATGTATGTACGAGTATATATAACGAACAAAACATTAATTGGAATAAACACTAATGAGTAATTTTCAAGTAGTTTAAATATTTACACAATTGTAATTTGCCAACAAAAGCGACAGTAACAATAATAACAACAACAATATTTGTAAGAACAAGAAGAAGAAATGTATCAAAATCATAAAAGGAACAATAAAGATTCAGCAAAGCAAACAAATATTTGTTTAATGGGTGTGTGTGTGTGTATGTACGTGTGCACTTACAGGATGGCAAATATTGCGAGGCATGCCATAAATGGGCCTTTTTTAACTTGGGATAATCCAGCACACAGAGCCATGAATAATAAAATATTTTAGGTCACGGGTAATCTGATACACATTTTTATTTCCTCTTTTTTCACTTTCCACTACGAAAATTCAAAAATACAGTCGAACTTTTTCTCACTATATAGAAACTTCATTATACAGAAATATTTTTTGTTTCTTTGTTATTTATTTAAAAAAATCAGGTATTTGTGTTTGAACCACATTTTTCTTTATCAACAAAAGCTTCAATTGCATTAAGACATTTCAATATATTTGTCGAAACGTTGCTCTCCATCTCCAAAAAAGTTCGAATTACATCAAGTGAAGAGGAAACGTGTTCTAATTTAGGTGATGTTTTATTAATATTGCCATTACTTCATCTGATGAAATCTGCTGTAATCCACGAATGCCCATAGTTGGTACATCAATATCTACACTGACATAGTCTTCAAATGATGGATGCATCGATGTTAGCCTACTTCTAAATGAAGCCTGTAGAACAGCTAAATCTGCTAGGGGGAGAAAATCTTCTTCATCCCAATTACTAGGTTGAATCTGTATGTCATCTTTTGAAAATCCTGCCTTCTGGAAACAGTTTCTAATAGTCTCTGGTTTAACATAGATATTCCACACTGTGCTTCAATTTCGAATAGCTTGAAGCAAATCTATAGCTATTACAGGTTTGCTTTCTTCCATTTGTTTTCATTTTCATATTTCGGGAATCCCAAAAATATCACTTATATTCCTTATAGTGTTGCTAACAGGTGTAAAATAAAGCTGCTAAAAATAGTTCACTATATGGAGACAAAAATACACGTAAAATTTATTTTTGTTTCCAAAATTTTGTTCATTGTAAAGAAAAATTCACTGTATGGAAATTCATTATACGGAGATTAAAATACATTGAAAGTGGAACGAAAAAGCTGTGTTCTTGATTGTAGTTCATAATAAGGAGATTTTCATTGTATAGAAGTTCATTATAAGGAAGTTCGACTGTATTTCAAAAAGCGGGAAATTATTGTTTTTACGGCGTTTTGCAAAAATCGAATTCTCATAAGATAATGATCTGAGTTCCTAGGAAGCTTCCCTGACTACTTGTGGGAGGTTGTCACTATGTCTGTGTGGGTGTAAGTAAACGAATCGAGCTAAACTAGCAGCGTTCAAAAGAGTTCCATCAAACCCAAACAAATTAAAATAAAATATTTTTTCAAACGTGGTTGTTTTTAAACACCTTAATCAGCTATATGGAATATTTTCCATAGAGCGTTTTGCGTTTAAGGTAACGACGCATGTATCCAACAACAATTTTATATCTGATTCGAGAAGAATCGTATAAATGATTGGCAAGAATGAAATTCTGAATAGCGATGAGGTAGGGACGCTGAGAAAAGTTTGACATGCTGGAATATTATTTCCAAAATGTTAATAAATATTGTACTCTTTTGAAACTGAAGTCATATCGCATAATTATCTAAGACAAGTAGGAGCTAAACTTAAGAATTTATCGAAAATATCGTATAAAACTCTTTCATAGAAGTGCAGAACAATTTTTTATTAACAACTCAAGACATGATAAAAATAACTGTCTGCCCCATGAAGTCACTCGCTATCGTTCTGTCGAACAATTACTTTTAAGATACATATTTTTAGAAATATTTTGAGGGGAATTGTGCGTTTAATCTGGCTGATTCTATAAACTTGCGAACCCTTTAATGTTTTAGTTGTAAATAGATACGTTTAACACTGGATGGTTACCGTTAGCCGAATTGTTCGTCAACCATTTAATCTTTATCAGAGAACTCTTTTATGTGTGCTCAAATTTGTATCGAAAAAAGTTGTTATATATTATTTATTTTTATATTTTAAATAAAATACTTAACCAAAAACATTTTTGTTTATATTTAACTTTAAAAATTGTTCTACTAGAACTATTTAAAAAAATTATTCGTCGACTCTACGAACAGTAACTTTCAACAAACGAAGAGTAGAAAAAACATAACGGCAACAAAAGGCCTGACGGCAGTCCGCCTGACTTATTTGTTCATCACGGCTTATTTATGACTGCACGAGTGTTAGCACTAGTGGCAATAAAACAGCCGAAAGTGCTTCGCAAACAACATTACAAAGTGAAATCTATTGTCAACCATTAATAATTTTTAACAACAATGAATAATAATAATTTTCGCTCAGTAAAAGCATCTGTTATTATTCCAAACAAATCAAAACAAGTGCAGTAGGGCAACAATTGTACTTTTACAAGAGTACACATACACAGACCCATGTGTATGTGTGTATATATGTAAACACATTCATACATATGGGAGCGCAACCTGCTTCCTCATAACCTTTTTTTTGTTTTTGGCTAAGTAACCGTATGCGCAGACATGCACGGGAACTCATCAAATCTTTATAAATTGAAATTGTGGGCTCAAGATGAATATGTTCGTTGAAGGTGGGTGGGAGGGGGGTGCGGTGCTATAAATGGGAAAATGATACACTTTATTTTTACGCGTTGTACACAATCATAAAACAACAAATTGCCACACAAATAAGGGGTGGTTTGCCACGTAATAGATTTTATTTTCTTTCTTTTTTATTTACTTCTCAAAGAACTTTTTTCTTCGTTTGCTTTTACGTTTTCCCCTTTTTTTATAATCGTATTGGCAGAGAAATAAGCAATTCAACGAGGATGGGATTTATCAGAAAACACCATTTCCAAAACAATTCTCACTCCACTCAGGAACAACACTATCTGACGGTTGTGTGTGTGAAGTCTGATATTTATCGGATGTAAATATGAATTCAACGCCGCAACGGGCAATTATTCTGGCCGATGAACAACGTGCAACAGATTTCGCTTTTTGATTTTTAGTTTGTTTGCAGTAATTCGTTAATGATGAAACAGAACCACGGCTGAGCGATTATTTTCGTTGAATTTGACATAAAATTTGACCAGAGAATGGGATCATGAAATATAATCTATTTAATTTAGCAGCGTTTTTTTTTTCTTATTCTCACAGTTTTCTGTGGACAATCATAATAAATTGATTGGATCTACGAATTTCTTAACTTTGATAATTATTTAGATGCGAAAATATATATGATAGAATTACAGCGGCCTCCGCAAACATCTGATCTGCTGAGTAAGTTGAATAATTAATGACAGATTTTCTCTTACGCTTTGAAATGTTTCGCATGTCATCCTGAATATAGTATAAAATAATATCTATGAGAACTGATAGTACAGATGATAAACCTCTGTTCTGCTCGAATATTTCGCCCATCAAAATTGAGTTTAACAGGGCAATAAATAGTTCGATACTAAATAAATAAAATTTTTTTGTTTGCGGTTCCGTTTCATATTTTATATGGAATTTGACATAAATTATATTTATCACACTCGTACTGCCACCTGTAAAACTAAATCGCCATGGCAAATATTATTAACTTCCTTCCTGCAACGACGTCATAACTCAAACAAATTGTCTTATAGAAAACGAGTTTTAAGCATCCACTACGCACACATACAATGAAAAGCTTATTCGTCTCTCAAGATTTGAGCATGCAGGATATTCATATGAAATTTTTACAAAACAAACCAAGAGCGATATGAGGACTCATTCAGCACTATTTGGTCAAAAGCCACACATGAGTTATGACAACGTTGCAGCAATGAAAAGATATGTATTTACAAGCATGTTTTAGTATGTCGTGGCCACATATTTTAATTCCATATCGTCCATATAATTCAGAAAATATTTATTCCTAGCAAAACAACAATATTTTTTTACATTTATTTAATTGAATAAACAACAAATTTGTTGAGTTCTGGGGTAGTGAAAGTTCATTTAAAGTCAGTTAAATTGTACTGTTGCATCTGGCAGCCAACACTATTGCTAATAAGATTCTGGGTTAACATATTGTTGGTGTAGTTATTACACGCAGTGAAAGCAAAAATCACCCTCTTGAATTTTACGCTATAATATCTTTTTTTATTTCTGTTTGTGTTCTTTTTTTTACAAATTGTGGTCCCTGAGCAGTTCATTTAAACTTATTCAAGTGTGCGTGTGTGTTTGCAATGTGAAAATAAAACTGAGGTACACTTTTGGGAAAAAGTTCACTGTATTGCAGCATTAACCTGGCGGCAGAAGACGAGAAAATCTAAAAGTAGGAATATTTATGTACCCGTTTCACGTTCGTTTGCAATAAAAGAACAAAAGCATTGACCGACGGCAAGGGCAGCAGCAGCATGGAATGATAATGACGACGACAAGTGTAATGGGAAAATAAATGTGTGTGAATGTGTAACTTAATTCCTCTTATTTTTTTCGTTCATGTGTAGCAGGCTTAGAACAGGTTACGAAAAGCATTTACATGCACATTAGGGTGGTCCTCAGTTGCATAAGGAAGATAAATGTATATTGCGCTCTCGGCCTTAAAGCCAACAAAAAATTTTACTCTCCAAAAAAATTAATTAAATTGCCTATATTGTATTGTTAGTAAACGGTTTGTTCTTCCGTAATCAATATTGTGGCTTCAAAACCATCAATCTGGCAGTGCTATCAACTGGTGCATATCTTTTATCTGAAATGCCAGATATTAAATATTTACTATTAAAGCCGTTGGTCTGGCAAGGTTGTCAGCTGTTATATAGCTGTCATCTAAAGTGTCAATTATTCAACAAAAGTTTTCCATTTTATGAATTTATATTGTGTATCCATCGAAGAGGGCGTAAATATGTTTAACTTTTATTACAAATAAGATGCTTCAAACTAGGCCACTTTTCGAGCATTACGGGCTTGTTATTGATGTCCTCATAAGAGACCTACTGTGCAAGTACTTGGTAAGATTATAAAGACATTTCAAGAGACTTGAAGTGTTATAGATTTGTTCAGAAATACTATAAATTGGACTAGATGTTGTCACGAGCCACGTAATAAGGATGATTGTGCCGCCCGAAATATGGAAAACAGTAGTCAAAAACTATTGCCAAAGATTCGAGCGCTCGCTCAAAGGATCTGAAATCTGGCAACTCCAGTAACCAGTACGATTAACAATTAACGTAACCCGAAATTGATAAAAAAAAAAAATTAATCCCACATATTCGGCCAACAGCAGTTTCTGTAAATAGATTTGATTTCCAAAAATATCGGTCAACTTGTACAACTTTTAGATATTTTTCAATGGCGGCCTAATTCTGAGAATGGAAATCTTGAATTTGAATACTTTTATTCCAGTGACCAACCTAATGAACGCAAGCCCTAGTAAATATATGTATGTGTATGTGTATGGACATGCACACAGCCAGATGAATGCATTAAGTACATTATACGGGGTTATAACCTTCCAACATTAACGGTGGTAGGATACAACTTTACACGGTTAAGCACAAATAATACGTACATTTCGCATTAGGATAAGTAAATAAATTTTGTGTGAGTGTATGTGTGTGTCTAAAAGACAAGCAAAGGTGGGTTAAAGGGAACGCAAAATATTATGATTTATTTTTATTACAGCCGGTAAAGTGGTGTTTTACGAGCAAAACGATACAAGTCCGTAAAAAAAGAAGAAAAACACCGGCACACACTGTCTTGCAATAGAGACTCCCTATCTTTTTGAATTTTTGATAAATCATGAGGAAAAATACAATTTTCACTTGCATACTCTTAACAATGTGATTGAATTTTACCAGCTCACATATGTTAACCCTGGCTGGTTACTCTTCATTTTTGTACCTTAAAGTTTATCTTCGTTGAATCGGCGAACAACATTTAAAAACAATTAGAGCGGAAGAATTTTTGAAGTTAGAGAATAACTGTTTGTTGTAGATTTTGGGCTAGCGGCGTTATAGGTCAGGCCATCACCTTTTAGAACAAGCGCTGCAGGCCGATAATTAGCAACTTCTTTGCTCTGAGTTGAATGATGTAGACGATCAACTTTAATGGGGTTTCAAGAGGATGACGCACACAGCTCATGCCATATTGTATATTCTGCAAGAGCGATTTAAAGTCGAGACCGTGCGATTTGACCCCGTTAGACCTTTTCTTGTTGGGTCTTCTTAAGTCCCAAGTGTATGCGAATAAGTCATAGCGGTCCTCAAAGCCAACATAATCCATGCCATCGGTCAAACTCAGCCTTATTTATACCCGAGAGCTATGGAAATTTAGACATTTCAGATCCGCTCCAACCAGAGAAGCCGTGGCGTGCATTTAAGGGATGATATCCACACATAATGGCATCTCAGTGGGTCTTTCAAACGAGCTAAAAATTTATAATATATCTCACACATACATTTTTAATTTACATTTATAAATAGCAAACGCTTAGTGAAGAGCCAAAGGCCTCATCACATCAACTATGCAATTCTATTCGAAACAGGGGATGTACCGATACGCCTCTTTGCCGATACTCAAAGAGAAATACGAGGGATGTTAACACCGATACCGATACGGCAAAAAAAAATTGCGAGGAACAATTAATTTATTGAATATATTTGAGATCAACTATCGTTGGAGTCTAAATTAAAAGATTTAGAAACTCTGGCGTGCAGGTTAATGTAAAGGTTGTTTAATCGACGGGTGGATTTGCACTTGCTGTCTTCATTTTTGCTTCCATTTATATTAATATTGCCTGGGAATTCCTCAGGGATTGTCTAACAAATTGTATACATTCATTCTCTGCTATAAAAACGACTTGCAGCTACAAAAGTTGTAAACAATTTTTTTTTTATTTTGCCACGACATGTACGAGTACCAACTGAACAGAACAGAAGAGAAGAGCCTGCCTGCCAGTCCGCCGCCCAACTTATCTTCCGCAAAAGTACTTGTAGCTTTAATTTGTTGCTGTTCTTGTTGTCGATTTTTTTTATTGAAGAAAAAGGAAACAACCGAAATAGTAGTTGTTAATAAATCGAAATTTAATGTTTTGATGCTAGTGAATTGTTGTTGTAGTTGTTGGGCCATCTCTCTCCAGCTTCAGAGTCTATTGAAATTGCATTAATTTATGTTTTAGTTTTTTTCTTTGTTTTGTTTTGTTTTGTTTATTTATTTGTTTCAGTTGTTATTTCACCCTCTTTTTATGTGTCACTACCATCATGTCGCTGCAAACCCATATCACTTCCTTAACAAATTTATCTGTCTGTCTGTCCGTCCGCTCATCTCTGTGTTTTTTTTTCTTGCTGGATGTATATATTTTTTTTTATAATTCTAATTTTTTAATGTGTGATTCATGCCTTCTTGTGCTGTTTTTATTTTTGGTTAATGGAAATCTGCGTATAATCCTGCTCGAGTTGATAAGATGGGCGGGATAAACTAGTTATTGCCATTAATACGATCAATTTGATGTGCATTTCGGTGTAAGTAAATAACAACCTTATTGAAAACGTTAAAGCTTAGCGAGTACTTAACATGATGTACAACAACAACAGTAGCATTAACAGTAGCAACAACAGTAGCAGCAACTTCTACTTTGACGTCTAATTCCATGTGATGAAGTGGTTGCTGATGAGAAATGGATGGTAGTGGTGCAGAAGTACAAGCAAAAGATGAGTAAATAATGCGATGAATGTTTTTCACATTTGTTTTCTAAACCCCCTCCTCCTACACCCACTTCCGCTATCACTCTCGCTTCTTTGTTTTACTTCTTTTTTATCTTTGATGTGCTGATAAGTGATTTGAGCTTTTCTTTTTTTAATTTTTGGTTTTGGGAATTTGGACATTAAGATCTTTCTTTTTTTTTGTTTTTTTTTTGCTAAAAAGGTTTAAATACTTTTTCGAGATGTCAAAGTTTTTTATACAGAGATTTCTTTTTGTTAATGGTGTTGTTGTATATTCCATTTAGCTGCTTTGATTTGAATTTACATGCTTACGAAAGTGTCCGTATTTAAAATATAATGGAAACTGACTGTAAGTTTTATTTCTCTTCAGATTTTCCAATAAAAATAAGCTGCTTGTACCATTTAAATAGACTTGCTTACATCCGATTGTATGTTTGTCTGATACCAGGAGTGGAGAATGGATACATTGAAAGCGTTTTAGACTTGCTTTTGTTATGGAAAAAATAAAAAATCCAACCAGTCAGTCATTTATTCTCTAAGTGCATTAAATGTTCAAGCTTGAAATGGATATTGTGTCGGAAATAACCAGCAACAACACATTAAGGAAAAAATTGAAAATGAATTTTTTTTCTAACTGCACGACAACCATCGATATCTATAACTAAAACTGTTTTGATATTTGAGTTCTTTCAGAGCTGATTCACACCACACGGTAGTGGGCTCAAAATCGGAATGGATCAGTATGCATTCTGGTAGTAATTAAAATGGTTGTAATAAATATTATAAATGTTCCACTCTTAACCCTCAATGGTTACTGTTTATTTTTGTACCTTAAGGTTAGTCTGCGTTGCATCCACGGACGAATTTTAAAAATAGTTCTGGTGGAACAATTTTAAAAAATAAAAATTAACAAATTGGTGATTATTTTAACGAACATTTATATTGCTATGTTAAATCGAATTCAGATTCATAGACTAATTGTTTGA
The DNA here is from genome assembly GCA_963675445.1 of Linnaemya vulpina. Classification (NCBI taxonomy): domain Eukaryota; kingdom Metazoa; phylum Arthropoda; class Insecta; order Diptera; family Tachinidae; genus Linnaemya; species Linnaemya vulpina. The sequence goes on along the minus strand of OY776280.1, from coordinate 61,649,565 downwards.
ACTTAATTTAAATCTCAGAATTTAAATGAACAAAAATATTTTTGTTAATTTTTAGTTAAATATTTTATAAAAAAATATATATAACAAAACTTTTTTCGCTCTTAAAATTCAATAGGAATTTGTGCAAACTAAAAGAGTTACATACATATATGACAAAGAGTAAATGAGCTTCGACAGACAGTAACCATCCAGGGTTAACTTAAATTTTAAAACCGATAACTGGGTAGCCCGTTACAAGTTGCACCACTTTGGCTCGATTGTAGGACGATTTTTTTGTTCAGTTTTCTTTTGATTGCATGTGTGAAGTGGTTTTTCTTATTTTTACTCTCATGCATACGTACACATGTGTACATACATACATACATATATACTTGAGTGTGTATATGGGCATGTATGGACATGTTTGTGCGCAGTTCATGTCCTTATTGAAACACAAGTTTTGTCTGTATTTATTTTACCTTTTTGCCTGGAGTGTTTCTTTATTTATTTTGCCTTTTTTCCGTTGTCAAGAAACAAAAAAAGAAAGAGCAAAAATGACAAACAGTTTCTACTGCATTATTTATCGTTATTTTTATTATTGTCTATCCAAAGCCAATGTTTTCATTTCTACTCTTAATATGACATTTGATATAGTTATTTTATCAAACGTAATTTTATTAATTTGTTCTCAATTGTCAAGTTGTGATCATAAATTGGAAGTTAAACTTAATTTCAACGTGACCATAACGAACATGCTTACCTAGGCAGATATAAAAATATGTATGTACGCACGGAAGTATCAGATAAAAGCAAAAGTTTTGACTCTTTTCTGTAAATATTTGACTTTGTTTTTTGTTTGATTAAATTTTACAGAGTCTTATTTAAGCGTAATATATTCCTTATTTATTTTCGCAATATTTGCTAAACAATGTTCGGTTTTGAAATAACAAAGCGAAATAACATGTCTACTTTGAACCAGAGCCATCATTATTTAATCATCTATTGTAAAATTTATTCCAGCAACAAGAAACATAATTATTATCGAAATGAAAAAACAAGCGAAAATACAGAAATAATAGGCCTTATCGTTTTTGGCTTTTGGCATTTTAAAACCGATTTTTTTTTTTATAGATGAAAGGTAAAATGTTGAATTTCACTTTAACCCTGGATGGTTGCGGCTCCTCGTTTATTTTACTCATATCATAGAACTTTTTTATTTTGCTCAAATTCGTATCGAATTTTGAGAGCGAAAAAATGTTTTATTTGATATTTAATTTTATTTACCATTTTTTAATAAAATGCTGAACTAAAAATATTTTTGCTTATTTTTAACTTTGAAAACTGCTCCGCTAGAATTATTTATTAAAAGAGTTAAGGCCCAACTATAATATGCGTACGCTAGCGCAGGCAAATTTGCGAATACATGCAATCAAATATGTACAACTATAATTTGCTTTGCTAACTTTTCGTTGAATTTATTTTTCCTACGCATAGAGCGAAACTGATGGCATTTTCCTTAAGTGGCCAACTGTTTGTTCGTTGTTATTGATAATTATTTTTAGATACACACATACCATAAACTGTGATACTTGCACACAAGAGAAGCTGCAATGTACGCCGAAATCAATTCTACAGATAATTGAATAAATTATGTCAAAAATTAATGGAAACATTAAATATTTAGCGTTTGTTTATTGTATATATATTATAGTGTATTTGTGTATTTTCCTACAATTTATGATGCGTTGCCAACCACTTGCACACATTGTTATACGTTGTTGTACATTGTAGTACTTTCCAATTTATTTCTTAAATTACTTTCTAAATTGGTAATAACCTACTTGTGATAATATATTTATGTATGTATAAATTGAAAATATTTATATATGTATTTACATGTTATGTATATATACGGTGACCATCCGTTCTGTATTATACAGAACAATTCTGTATTTCAGAGCCGTGTTCTGTATAAATTATTGATCTGCGAAAAACGCTAAAATGTTCTGTATTTCATTTACTGTTCTGTGTTTGTTCTGTATTTTCATGCCTGAAAGTGATATTCAAAATATTAAAAAATTTTCAACTATCAAAGCGAATTGAGGCGTGACTATGAATTTTGATTTGCACTTTCACGTGTAAATGCTGTTTTAATAAATATGTATGTGTATCAAGGCGAATAATAAATTTGCCATGATGTGTATTGTATACTATTGTATACTTGTTTACCTGGTTCTAATGCTCCAACAGAAAGAGTGTTTTCTATTTCAAATAACATATGGACTAGTGAAAAAGCTCAATTGAAGGTAAATACCCTCAAATCCATTTTAATTACTAAATATAATTATGATTTAAATTGTTTAGAGTTTAAAGAATATTTAAAAAGTAGTGAAGGCTTACTAAAACAAATCTATTCAGCAGAAAAATACCAAATTTAATTGCTTTGTACATATACATATTAACGCCTAAAATTTCTCTATTAACCCATTTTACTTAAGAATCAAAACATTTTTGTCATTGATGATATGTACTGAGTACAAATTAATCTTAATTTTATAGTTCTTACAAATATACTTATATATGCAATGATCTCGGAAACAGTCAAGCTCTATTTTCTTTTTACATCAGCGTGTGATTATGTTTTTTTTTTTAAGTTTTGATTTGTATTTGTTAAAAAAATATCTATAATAAATTGGTCTTGAATGTGCATTTAAGGTTGTTTGTACTTTTTAATTGTTATTATGAAATCTTATCCCTGTTCTGTATTTTGGTTTCAAAAATATGGTCACCGTATGTATATATCATAAATTAGTTTTTGCAAAAGTGCATTGCTTTACAACTGAGTGTAAGTATAATATAGCCACACAAATGCTCGCACATGCAATTGACAGCCTTTTCGTCAAGTTTTGACAGTAGCCAAAGCTAGCCTACGCATATTATAGTTGGGCCTTTAAGCTGGATTCACCCATGGTTTCAGAACGATATTGACGTTGGACAACATTTCTAGTTTTTTGAGAGTATGCTCTGAAGCGATTCACCCACTTCGCGCATTTGTGTGTGAGTTTTACAATTGGGCAACATCACTATTTATTTAATTTTATTTATAACAATATTCACCAGTTATATATTTTTTAATACAAAGCAAATGCTCTGTATTTTATTATATACGCAAACAATACGAAACAAGTGAGTTGTTATACATACAAAAGTATAAAACAAGTTCTGTATTTTACTATACATATGCACATATAATATGCTGTGGCATCTCAGTTCTACTTCACTTAAGAAATTAAACTTTCTGGCAGTGCAGTTGCAATGTTTGGGAACGTGAATTAAAATTAAACCAATTCAGGTTCCGAAACACGTTGCTCTCTTTCGCTCTCTCTCTCTCTCTCTCTCTCACTCTCTAAAACAGAAACGTCAAACTACATATAAAAAAAAACATGTTTCCGAACGTGAAATTCGTTCTGAAACCATGGGTGAATCCAGCTTTATTTGACGAGTCAACGAAGGGTACCCTTTAAGGTACAAAAATGAGGAGTAACCCTTCAGTGTTAAATCAAAAACTGGCTATGAAATATTTTTTGTCCTGAAAAACCCATTTGATTCCTTTAACCATCCGCTGATTTGTTTCAATTGTAAATTGAAACCAACTTCTTGGGTATATCATTTTTCTAAATCACACAATGACAAATTATATTTTGACACAAAATAAAAATTATGCTTAAAAATCAATGAAACCCGCTAAAAGAATATGTTTTATATTTTACTTTTTGTGTGGAGTTTTCTCATGGAAAAAAGCAAACAGGTGCAGCAAATGAATTTAATTTTGTTAAACCACTTGTGGTTAAATAGAAAACATGACAATTGCCATTAAAAAAAATATATAATAGCTGATAGCCAGACACATACAAACCTACGCACAAATGCAAGGAAAGCATGGAAGAAAGGAAGGAAGGAAGGAAGAAAGGAAGGAAAATATTTTAAGGGAAATCAAACCATATGTTGAAAATATTTAACTTAAACGAATAGGACAACATTTAAAACCATGTAACACTGATTATTTGCCGTCGCTAACCGGAAACGCGGTTCAAATATGTGTAATTTAATTTGAATTAAACTTGATTGAGGGTGTTGTGTTCTGCATGTACGTGCAAGTCGAAGCAAGTCGCTGCAGGTTTTCAAGTGAGCGAGGAGTTTTATTTTGAATCATTTCATTAATATGCAGTAGCAAAAATTAGTTTCAAGAAATTAACTGGTTTTCATAAAACTTTAATGAACTGGTTCCAGGGAATTAAACAAAAAAAAAAAACAGAAAAATATATACTGTGTATGAATACCTGCAACGACTCATCTTTTAATCAAAATTTCTTAACGAGATGATTTTAATGATTCCACTTCATCATAATCACAATCCTTTTTATATTTTTAATTTATTATTTTTATGTCTCTGGGTGTGTGTGTGTGTGTTTGTGTTTGTGTGTGTATCATTTTAACTCCTTCATTAACGTAATTATAATTTGAATTGCCAGTTATTACAGTTACAATTATTATAGTACATAGTTATTGTTATTGTTGTAGTTGTTGTTCTTTTACATTTTATTGTATCAAATAGAAGTAACACCCCGAAATACTCGAACATACATAAATAACACAAGTAACCACCCCCAGCAAGCAAAACCAATCTACTCCCTGCCAAATCTTGTTTGCCTGTAGGTCTGTTTGTTGGTTTGGTTTGTCGAATGACGGCTACGAAAAATGTTCTCTTGTTAATTTTATTGTTATTTTAATTGAAAATTTGACAGTTTGGCTAATAAAGAGAATGAGTTTTCGTTTGGCGTTTGTTAGCTTTCGATTATTTTTCTTTTCCACCTAAATTTTAATAAAATTAAAATAATATTGCATAGAACTACATGCACAATCAAGCACGTACATATGTACTTACACATAACCCAGTTGGCCATAATGTAAAGACACGCAATAGGGTTTAGTATTTTAAAAAATAAATGGCGGCAAGATCACACAAGATGAGATGAGTCATAATATCGCCCAGCTTGTCATTGATCTTTTCTTGTCGATCGAATTTTATATATGTATATATTTATTGCGGACTAAATGCACGTCATTATTGTCAGATAGTCAAGTGCGGAGATTTCCTTTGAATTGACCCAAGAAAATTTTGGGACATCCACAACTTTATGCTGATTTTTGTTAAGATGCTCTAATAAAGCAGATCCTGCAACTTTGAATGTATTAGGTGAAATTTTTTTATCCAATAGAACTGTCAGATGATCATGAGTTTTTATATTCTTATTATCTCCATTATGACAAGTCGTATGTACATGCGTCGTCGCGCACAATATTATCTATGACGATTTGGCCAACTGGGTTACTGTCCTTTTTTAAGTGTGCGCGCGTGTGTGTGTATGTAAGCGAGCTTAAGTATGTAGTTGTACGCAGCTTTATTAATGTATCCATTCATCCTTCCGGCCCTCCTTTTTTTCCAGTTGTTTTATTAACATTCAATGATGAAGCCAACGTGTTGTTTGCCTTCTGGGAAATGGACACGTGACGGTCGTTCGTCAGGTAAGTGGTACATTTTAGGTATCGTGTCTATAATTGCAATTGTTTTTGTTGTTGTAATAGTTGTACTCTCGAGTTGTAAGTAGTTTGTTGTAAAATCAAGGGGTTTAGAAAATCTATTGGCAGTTGATTGTAATCAAATTGCACAACCTGTTTTCTGTGGACAATCACACGTATGAAAACCATAACGGAACAATGTCTACAAGTACTCCTCGTGTCAAATTCTAAGTGTAGGAGTGTGTACTCGGGCACACACATACAAATAAATCATATAAATATACCCAGCGGACATTCATTAGTGAGATTTCCATTGTTAGAAAATATCTGAAAGTTTATCAGACACTTTTTTAAATAACCAGACTGGTCATAGAATCTTTCAAGGAATTGGAATGGAACCCTGCTCTTAATGAGTGTTTGCAACCGTGTCTTAATCGATTCCTTTAAACTTTAGTTGTTTTCAAAGTGCGGGCGGTATTCACACCAGAGTTGACTGAACCGTTTCAATTACATTGTCGGCGGCTGCCAAACAACTGGATTTTTAATTCATGCGAGGTCTGTTCGCAAATTAAAGTTAATTTTTATTTGGTTAGGGTTGTTTTTGAATGTTGTTGGTACAATTATCTCGAACGTATTCTACTGAATAGTTGCAAGATTTAGTTATTTATATGAAAATCCACACAGTTTGAAGTTTTTTGTGTGCACGGTGATGTTCTGCTATCGATGAAATTAGATCAAACCAAATTTTGTGAAAAATATTGAATAAAGTGCTCAAAGCCACTTGAAAATAAAAGATTAAAAAAAAGTCGAGAAAGCGGTGGAAATCGTTAAGGAAAATTGTCAAACTCCTCTAGTCATTAGGGAGTTGCTGAAGACGTCAGCATATCAAGTGGCTCATGCCATGCAACTTTGTTTTGATTGTCAGGAACAAGAAGAAAATGTCTTTTTAAGGACATATCCGATATGTTAGATATAAGTTCCTTAGAAATAATTTCCTAAACACTCGCTCAGATTCGCATGATTGTCTCGAACAAAACGTCAGTCCAGTTAATCGACATCGTACACGAATCTGGCCACCTCAGCACAAATTTCTAACCGACCATTACACAATATGTTCGCTGGGTGTATGTATGCGCACAATATTAATTTTCAATTTCCGCTGTTGCAGCGGAAAATAAATTATAACGGAGTTTTAGTTTTCGATATTTTTTTGTTTGTTAGGTGGCAAAGAAACATGACGAGTGCCACGTTTGAATGATGATGTTAAAACTGCTTCGTATGAGTACATGGAATGTGTCTGGAACCCAAAGAAACATGTCTAGTCATGTTTGTCAATTAGATCAGGTGTACGGTTAATAAGTAAAGTGTAACATTTCATAATTTCAATTGCAACGGAACTCGAATATAATCTAATAAAGAGAGTTCTTGTAACCAGAGTTGGCGGTGGGATAAATTATTTCGAAAGCATCTGGCACATCTGCTCTTTAATTGGGAAGGACTATGAGTTTGGATCCATTTCTCTTTACCATGAAACTGCTTGCAATTTATTCGAGATATATTTGAATCAGTTTGCCAAATAGGCGTTTCATTGCAATAGACTTCAACCCAATTCCAAAATGACAATAATAAATAACACCCTCCTTTTTGCCAGTATTTTCTAAAATAACCCATTTTTAAAAGAACGGAAGATCATTTTTCATTTTATGAAACAAAAGCTAAAATTGGAAATTTCACAAGAGGCAAAAAATCGATTTGAAAAATTTTTTTTTAGAGTTTTATAATATTTTTACAGTTTAACCTTGGATGGTTGCTCTTCAGTTTTGTACCTTAAGGAGTACCCTTCGTTGAATCGACGAACAACTTTTGAAAATAACTAAAGACGGAACTGTCTTTAAAGTTAAAAATAAACAAGAATATATTAGTTAATTATTTTATTAAACAATATATTAAAAAAATAAAAATAAATATAACATAAAAACTTTTGATATTGAAATCTGCCAATTCATCTGAATAGAAAAATCGCATATCCATTTATAGTGAGATAATCAAAACTTCATAACTTTGCAAAGCGTTTTGAGAGTTTAAAAAAACTAGTCGCATTTGAAAGGTTTTCATTTGTTCTGTGAAAACTATAACACAGAATGTGCATAAAACGCTACCTTTGCGATATTTTGTAAAAGAATTTTCCAACCAAGTAACAAGATCATTTATCAAAATAAAATTTTGAAACATTTTGTTTTTAATCGATAATATAGTTTCCGTGATATCTCAAGTAAATATATTTAAATGCTGGAATTTACAACCTGTTTCGTTTAAAATTCCAATTCGCGCAATTATTTCAATTTAAAAATATATTTATATAAATATTTAAAGTCATTTACTCACCTGTAGTGGCCTTTGTGGAGGTCCACCCATGCTATGGTGATGATACATGACATCGTGTTTCATTTGGGAGGTCATTTGTGAAGGATGGACATGGGAGGCTTGATGTTTGCCCATATCCACCGCCGCCAGCGCTTCGGCTCTGCTGAGAATACCGTCATTAATGCCAGCAAAAATGTCACCCTAAATAAATATAAGAAAAAAGCATTGAATGAAAGTACTAAAAAGCAAATAAAAATAAATGAAATCGTATAAATTCGTGTTTCGCTCTCGCTCACTCAAGCTTCGCACTGAAATCTGGCTTCAGTCCTGAATCATGCTTTGCCATACAAAATACTAGAATGACACAAGCTCAAATCATAATAAGACAAGGAATTTACGTATATTTTTAAATATCAATGAAACGGGTTTTATTTGAAAGAAAATGTCATGAAATTAATGTTTAAATACGAAAGCGTAGAAAGCGCAATGTGGAACACCAATTTTCAAAAACTTTTCACGGCATTTGCGGCCGTATTGCACCGATAACTCCAATTGCTTGTGGCTTATCCACGTAGACAAGTGATTTAAGATAACCCCAAAGAAAATAATTGAATGGGGTTAAATCACACGACCTTGATGGCCAATTAATTGTGAATTATTTTGAATTAATTGTGGCTCCGTTTTGATGGAACCATTTTTTGTATCAGCAAGATTAATGCCACGTAATTGTGGTACGAAAAAATTTCGAATCATGATCCTCTGCCGTTCACCACTGACAGTAGCACTCTGACCATCATAGTTTTTAAAGGCACATGGGCTAAGCACACCGCGCAGCCCATAAAGCGCAAAAAATAGTAAATTTCTGTTGTTTTGACAAAACCTTGCGCATTCTCCTCTCTCCAAATGCGACAATTCTGCTTATTTACGTCCCATTCCACCAGAAATGGGCTCCATCGGAAATAAAATTTTAAATGGATGAGTTTGACCCATACAACAATTATTTTGATTAAAAATTTCGACAATTTGCACGCACTGCTCTGGTGTAAAAAAAACAAAAAGCTACTATCAGCTGTTTTAGAAGGGTGGCCAAATAAAAAAGTGATGCCAACTCAAAGTTATTATTATTGTATTAAGTTGTCATGCAGCAAAAAAAAAAAAAGGATCCGCTACATGTATTTTACTACATACTCACAGATACATATCCCAGTATCTATGTAAATTGAAAATACACTCATATACATTCCATATCCCTTATGTTTGTGTTCTGGTATGTTTAATGCCTGTACGTCTACACAAACATACATGCCCATGTTTTTGTATGTGTACAAAAAAAAAAGTATGTAAAGATTTTGAAATAAATATTTAATGAATTCTGCTTAAAACATCAGCAGAAAAATTCAACAGCAAAATATAAAAACAAAACGAGTAAAAGTTCTTATATATTCTTGTTCTTCTTATTCTTCTTCTTGTTTTGTATTTATAATACGAGTAGTTGTTTAGAAAAGAAAATTTTGTTTGGCTTAACTTACATTTTGTCGTGCTGACCATGAATTGCATAAAATGGATGCATCTTCTAACAAGCGAGTCTGTAAAGATGGAAGGAAGGAACAATTTACAGAAAAAGATAAACATTTTAACACAAAAAAGAAACATAAAAAAAAATAAAACGATAGAAACAGAAACAAACAAAAAATTTTTATTACAAAAACTACACTACGAAAAAAGATATATGCGCTTAATAAATAATAAATTATCCTGTTTTTCATATTTCTTGTGTTTAACACATGCGTGTGTATGTGTGTTTTCATAAACAAACAAAAATTAATTTGCAACGCAAATACACGCTCGTATTTTCACCCATTTTATTTACGTGCATAAATTCCGCTATAATTATGTGGGACATTGACAACACTAAACGCATCCTAAAAATGCAAATAAAGTGAAAGCGCCGTCCCATTTATTTCCAAAGACAAGGACTTGCATTTATTTGTAATATACTTTGCAAGGCCTTGTAGGAAGTTCTGGTTTTTATTGCAATTCTCTTATGAATAGGACCAGTGCTCAGGAAATAACCGTTATAGCCCTATTACACTGACGTACATGTCGGCCGACATGCCCGACGGCGAAGTTTACGTTTTGCTATTACACTATCGAACGCTGATGGCGTACTTCATTGTACAAAAATGTTTGAAGCGACAGCATGGCAATGAAGCGGAAAGTTGTAGCAGTTATGGTAATCAATTAAATACAATTACAAGAGGACGAAAATGAAGATAAAATCTAATTTATTGTACCCAATAATATTTAATTGCATATTGTGATATCTATCTGATGTTTTTTTTACAAAATTGCGGCAGGTTTTTATATAATTCAATTAATTCTTCCCAAAAACTAACGTTACTGAAAGACATGTTTTTTGCAACTTTCCGATCAACGCACAGCAACTTCAACGACAACGGCAACAAGTGAACTGAATTTTTACATGAAGTACGACCGACACGTTATTACACTAGTAAGTTGGTACGCCACGAACGTCAGAAGAGATTTGGTACGTTGTCGAGCATGTTGGCCAACATGTACGTCAGTGTAAGAGGGCTATTAGCTATGTGGTGCATTGCGCTGGAAGTGTGAAGGGGGGACAGATAAGAAGATAGAAAATTTGTTGTAGTTATTTTTACTTCGCCAGTGAATATTTTTGCTGCAGGGCCCGATGAAGGAGAGCGCTGTATACTGCCCTTTAAGTCATGACAGTGTTAATCACTGCCGGTAATGCTCAGTAACCAGTGTGCTATGCCTTCGTCGTTGAGACAGGTCGACTCAATCCTGCTCTAATGCGAATCGGAAAAATTCAACATCATATTCATGACCGCGTGCGGGACGAACTCTGGATTTAAGCCATCGCAGTCTTGTGTTTACTACTTTAGCCAACAGCACCCTCTAAGAACATTTTTAAAAAGTAGATTTTTTTTTAGCAAATTTTCCATTTGAACTTTTTCTCATAAATTAAAAAAAGAATAAGTTTCTCTATTTTTAAAAATGCTTTTTTTCCAAAATACTGGCAAAAAGGAGGTTCTTAACAAAAATGTCAAATTGATTGGGTTGCAAGTTAAATTCGTGATGTTAAAAAAATAGGCTGAGAGTGAAATGGTACCGTTTTCAAAAGCCACTAAATTTTCATTATTAGCAGAGTTGTCAACACGGTGCTTTTCGCACCGTTTCTAGTGCTTTTTTGAAAATTCTTGTGAGATGGCGTAACGCCCTCGAAAACGGTACTAACCCATTCTGCCAGTGTGATAATTATTATTAATGTTCTAAATATTCCACTCTTATTGCAATTTAAAACAAATTCTTAAAAATAATATAAAAAACAACAGTTTGTAAAATTGAAGATCCTGAAGATCCCGATCCCGAAGAATAATTAAATTCAATCAAAGTTCTCATAATAACTGAGAATAATATTGAAACTATTTTAAAATTAATATTTAGAAGCTGGTAACACACAAGATTTTAAAATCTCGCGGCCTACGGATATTCGATTAGCGGCCCTTTTCATTTCTATATATTCAGAGCATCAGCTGTTTCTCAAGTTTTTATAGACCGCATCAAATTTTGTATAAAAAATTTAATTAAATGCTCAAAAGTATTTGAATTGTTGTCCGTGGCCTGCGATGATGTTATTTTGAGTGTGAAAATATGTGAAATTGTTAACATCTCGTCCTGGACGCCCCATCGCATCAACCAGCCCATGAAAGTGTGGAGAAAGTGAGGGGGAAAGTGTTATGGAGAATCTATAAAAATGTAGTCTAAAAGTTGCTGAAGATCTCGAAATATCGGTTGACGAATGCCATGCATTTTTTATATTTATTTTTTAGCCTGAAGTATTTAGCAGGTAGTGAAGTTCGTTCAAAAAGTTTTCAATTATGGCCAAAATCAATACTGTGATTACGCATTTGACCTGCTGTTCCCAATATTAAAGAGACCCACGAAAATATTGAAGTTTTGCTAGTATTAACCCTGGACGGTTACTCTTCGTCGAAGCTCATTTACTCTTTATCGCATGTCTCTTATTTTCGCTCATATTCGTATCGAATTTTTATCTCATATATATATATATATATATATATATATATTTTTTTTTTTTTTGTAAATTTAATTAATTTAATTTAATTTAATTTTTTTATTAAAATACTTGACTAAAAATATATTCGTTTAATTTTAACTTTCTTTTCTTGTTCCACTGGAACTATTTTTAAAAATTACTCATCGATTCAACAAAAACTAAACCTAAGGCATAAAAATGAAGAGTAGCCGTCCAGGGTTAAGAAGAAAGAAAGCAAAGCGCTGAACTGCTTCAGAGATGGGAAAAATCGTTGCCACAAGTGTATTACAATTGAGGGGGACGACCTACTTTGAATTAATTTTAAATTAAGTTTCTTGCAAACAAATTAAAATTTATCTTATCTGTTGAACAGGCCTCGCATATATACGATATTAGCTTGAGCAATTATTTTACATGCGAAAAGTTTAGTATTGGAAAATTATTTAATTGTTTAAATTTGATGGAAATTTAAAGTCTTTATATTTTGGTACACTTTTCATATTTGATTTGTGTCCCCCCACCAGCTGGTTCGGCTTACGATATACTTAATTATTATTATAGTTGCAAAATAGTTAAGCAGGCTTTAACTTTAAAGTTATTTCTAACAGGAAAATTGCTGTGGCGCACAGTGAACGGTCCCCATAGTAAAAGTGGAAAAAAATCGAAGGAGTTCTGGTAGCTTAATGACATTTTGGCACATATCTCGCTTGGCCTACTATTTGCGAAAATTAATAAAAATTTTTAGAAATCCTTTTTTCCGGTGCGGGGACAATGAAATTCCAAAAATCCCCCCATTTTAGTAATTATTATTTTTTTGAAATTTAATCTGTCATTTCACATACAAAATGATATAGCGTGATAGTTTTCTTATGAACTAGAACCAATCACTAATTATTTAGGGCTGCCGTATACCTTTTTAATATAACGTTATTTTAAACTTTTAGTATTTTTTGTTGTTGGCAGTTTTGAAAACAACCATTGGTATTCAAATAACATTATATGAATAGGGTTGCCAAATTGACAGCAGTAAATATTTCAAAATTAAATTACTATTTAAGATAAAAACATATTTATATAAAGATTAATAATAAAGTAATAAACAAGTTCAAATAACACAGCAATTTTAAACAATTTCTCAATCACTAAAATAAGTTTCTGAGTCTGAATTAGTGTTAAAAGACTCATCTACTATTATGTAATTACTAATTTCTTAATTATTGTAGAAATACCTGCTTGTATTTGTTGTATTTCTATTAGATGAAATTAATGGATCAGAAGAAATTAGGAGTTTATTCATTAAATCTTGATTACAATTTTCTCTGCTATTTTTTCCAGTGTGCTCAAGTCTGATCTTTCTAATTGTTTCATTGTTATTTAAATATATTTCTCGAGTTTCAACTGTTAGCTGCTTAAAGTTAGATATTTTATAGGTTTTCCAGAGGATACTATTTTTAAGATTAAATTCAAATTATATATAAATTTTTCATTAACTCCTGTAATCTCGGACGATTTTTTGAATTCGTTAAAAAATTTTCGAGCTGTAGCCATCATTACTAGTGCCAAAATTAGACTTCACTTTATTAACTATTAATCCCGAGTCACATCGAAATTTATCTTAAATTCGTTTTTTCTTTTATTATACAGAATTTTCTTATCATTCCTAACTTGCCAAGTCTTAAAAGGCAAGCGACGCGCAGTGTGTAACATGCTCTCAAAGCATCTTAGCAAACAATGTAAATGTGGAATTCCATGTCTATAATGATCTTGGTTGGGAGAATAAGTAATATCTTTAGGTTTAGCTTGTCATATAAAGCACTTTGACCCCGACTTTTTGACGGTTCTCGCTTAAGTACGCATTTGTATCAAAAAGGGTTGGTTTCACATCGTGTCCAAATATGCGAGAATAAATTTTATATGTGTTAGAGCCATCCTACTTGGTATTCATTATCAAACATTAAAAATATCAAGTGACAATTTTAACGAAAATATAAAATGTGGATGATTTTTAAAATCATTATATCTCAAAAGTTGGCATAGAAAATACCTAAACCTTCTTATACATATTTTAGTATATATATATCAGGAAATAAGATTAGTGATTCATAAAAGTCGTTTTGTGATGTGCCAAGTTTTTTGGGTCCAATGAAGCAGACTATTTTTTTTGTTTAAGTACATATTTTATTTTGACTAATTTCTTCACATATTTTCTTACAGTGTTGCTATAAATATTTGAATTTAAGACTTTTTCATTGTTTCTGCTACAATCCTGAATAAAACAAATATAATTGCAAGCATTTTTATTGAAAAATTTATCTATTATATGCATTTTTCCAAACCCATTTTTTACTTGAAAGTTATGAAAAAATTATGAAAATAGTTCGACTTTAAGGCCGTATAACTTTTTATATGTGTAACGCACATGAAAAACCAAACCACCTCTGGAATCGTGGGGGTGTCAGCTTTCATCTTTATTTTATTGATAAATTTGAAAAATTTGTTTTTGTTGTTTTTCCACTACACAACTTACTGTGTGGCGTCGTGTAATTTCAACTAAATGTTTTTTACATCAATTTATGAAAATGGATAAGAAATATTTGTAAGTAGCAACCAAAGAATCAGGGGACTACATGCCAGCGTAGTATTGAGATTTCTTGTGCTTTTAACAATATTTCTTATCTATTCCTGCTGTAAGACGAGGACCCCTCAGCACTTCCTTTTTTTATTTATTATTAATTTCTTTTACAAAAAAAAAAAAAAAATACCACAAATTTGTTTGCTAATTTATGTTCACCTATTGTTGTTGTATTTTTCTTCTAAATTAAGATAAATGAGAATAAGACCTTGACATTGAGTATTATAAAGGCAACAACAAGAACAGTTTGAAAAATGCTCACTCGTGACCAACTGGAAGATAGATTGAACAGATACAAACAACAACAAAAAAGTAAATAAATAAAACAACCAACATTATAAATTCATACTCATGCATGATTGTGTTTCTCTTTTAATTTATTTTTGTTTGTTTGTTCTTGTTTTTAGAAAAATTACCTGTTATAAATATAAAAATTCACTTTGTTGTGCAACAAACAACTTTTAATGATGTATTTTTTTTTCTATTATTTTCTTTTTTTCTTTTGCACCAACAATTTCAAATAAAGTTGTAATTATTATAATCACCCTCATTCACTTGTCTAAATGTGTTCTCTCTAATAAATGTTCGCATAAATCGTGTTGCCCTTTAACGGAATTGGGGGGTTCGATTGTTGCACAAGTTCGTAGTAAAAAGATTTACTATTTCAAGAACAAAGTTTGTTCGGACTTAAATTTAATGTGGTTGATTTGTGATCGAAACCATGAGCAACTTTGTTAGCGAAAAATTAAGTGTTTCACTCAAAACTATTGTAACATGCATTTGAAGAGTTTGGAGAAACATTATGGTACCCAGTTTTGTAAATCAAATCCTTACCCAAACACGTAGACAATTTCATAATATAACTCGCAAATTAATCGATAAAGTTGAGATTTTTTAATAAAAGCTTTAAAGCTTGATAACAAAACGAATGGGATCAGGGGGTAACAGCTATCATTTCGCAGAACTAATATTTCAATTTTCCAATACTCTACAAATACAGACATAAAATTTTATGGACTATCTTTCCTTCCAAAAAAAACTTTTCTTTTTGCATTCCCAAAGAATTTTTTTTCAGGGTTCGGTAATAATAACACTGCTCAGCAGCCAAATCCTCCTTTGAATAAAACTATGTGGACTATATGGATTTTGATGCGCTAAGCTCGAGTCCGTTTTCGGTTTTTTCCATCAGGTCCAGATTTTTTTTATGGGCGTGGCAATTTTTTCCCCTAAATTGCCAGGTACGTAGACATATTTCACCCTAACTCGGGAACGAGTCATCCGATTTTAAAAAGTAAAACACCAGAAGATGTGTAACAAAATTGTACTATGAAAGCTTTTATGGATTATTTAATTGCCTTATTTCTTTACACAATAAGAAATATATTTACTGTTGCCGACTTTAACCGCTTGATATCAAATTACAACTGACTCACTTATTGTCCATCAATTTTCACATATACTGCTGCAACAAATATTAGAATCTACTCTAATTTTCTCGATTTAAAATAACAGGTTAATGAAAAACACTATATTATAACTCTTAAATCCAAGAACCATGCAAAATACCGTTGTACTTTAGTTCCTTTACCTGTTCACCTAACGAAATGCTATCGTCAGGCTTATGAAATGTTGGTAGCATTACAACGTTGGGTACCTGCGGTAAATTGAAAATAAAATCTAAATTTTATAAGCGATTTTTATGGTTTACAGCTTTTTTTTATTTCTAAGATCTGCAACTATTAGATAAGGGTGCAAAGTGTTGAATATTAGCTTTAAATTTTTTTAAATTCCATTTTTAATCCGAAAAAAATTGCGAATTTTGCACGAAAAAAATTTTTTTTCTCGATTAATCTCTGAATATTTCCAAAACGATAAGGGATTTAAAAAAACTGTTTTTGACTATAATAAAAACAATTTTGTTACACATCTTCTGGTGTTTTACTTTTTAAAATCGGATAACTCGTTCCCGAGTTAGGGTGAAATATATCTACGTACCTGGCTAATTCGGGGGCAAAAAATTGCCACGCTCATAAAAAAAAATCTGGACCTGATGGAAAAAACTCGAAAACGGATTCGAGTTTAGCGCATCAAAATCCATAAAGTGCACATAATTTATTTAAAGGAGCGACAAAAAGTTATTTTTTGCAGAGCAGTGTAATTATTTTGGAATTTTTAAAGGATCTTAAGGAACTACCGGAGAGTTATTCAAGAATATCATTTTGGTTGGTTTCTACTCTTTCTAAAGTTCTCACTATTATTATGTCCTTTTGGCAAAAATAATTGTTATTATGTGATTTCTGTTATTTATTTGTTAATATTTTTGTCATATTTCAAAAGAAGTCATATTATCGAAGAAGTTTTTTTATTTATGTGTGTATTACCCTTATATGTATAAAACAATTAAAAGCGAATGCTTTATGAAAAATATATATTTTTGGGTAATTCCATTATCGCGGGTGCAACATTTAGACACCTGTTTTAGTTTACCTAATCAAATAAAAAACATTTTTAATCAAGTTAGCCTTTAACAGACTACATTTTTATATGCTGACTTTAAATTAATTAACAAAAATTTTCATATGATACTTTAAAAGCCAGGAGGAAGGTTCGAATTGCCATCGCGGGTGCAACAAATCAGGCCCAACATTTCCACCTCACAAGCACAAAAGGCCTAAATCAGTTAATCCTAATGCGTTTCATATGGTATGGCTTAATATTTTGAAACGTATTACTGTAACAAGGGATATAGAATAAAAACTCTAAACAAAATGCAAATAGACAATGAATAATTAATAGTTTTAGTAAATTATCGCGGGTGCAACCAGTCTAACTTAAGTGAGCAAAAACATCAATTTTACTTATACGGGAACCAAAAACCATATACTATATACATAAATTAATTGTTTCCTTTCGAGATTTAAAGCACTGATATTGCATTGATGCCCGATTATGCTTTGAGCACAAAAACTGAAGTAAATTTTGTTTTTCTTTGAACACTTAACGTTGTTGTGAAAAATGCTGTGTTTTATTATTTTGTAAGATTAGAATGTAGCGTATCCATATAAAAGCAAAAAAAAAAAAAAAAATACAAATAATAATATTCTTGTTTTATCGTTCGGCTATAGGCCAGGTTTTTAAAAATCAATAAACACTAAATATTTTTTGATTAAATGCGTTTAACCCACAAATACAATTTACAGTGGAAACGGAAGTAAATTACCATATTTAGATGCAATTGTTAGTAGACACCAAAATATGATGACAGTCAAGTGGTATCAAAAACCCACTGCATCCGGTCGTCTGATTAATTTCCATTCCAAACATCCCACAAGAATTATAATAAACACAGCAAGTAATTTCATCAGACGAGTACTCACCATTAGTGACGAAGGTATCATGAGGAAAATTTACGGAAAATAAAAGAAATCTTAGACATGCACGATTTTCCGAAAACAATTATAAACAATTTAATATATAAAAAGAGTGACACAACAATAAGAAGAGAGACTAATACAAAGTATTATAAAGGACTAACATATATAAAACGTTTTTCTGAAAGGTTAGAAAACTCAGATCTATATGACATTGAGAAATATCAATTTGCATTTAAGACAAATAATACCATGCAGAGTCTATATAGTAACACAAAGACCAAATTAAAGAAAGAGGACAAATGCAACGTTATATATAGTATTAACTGCAGCGGTGATGGCTCAGGCACATGCAATAAGAAATACGTAGGAACAACTAAAAATAAACTGAAGACCAGACTCGCATCTCATAAATCAGACATAAGAATGAAAAGCAAACCCATGGAGCAAAAAACTGCACTTGCGGCCCACTGTGCAAAGGAAAATCATGTGCCAAATTTTGATAATGTAAAAATATTACAACAAGAAAACCAATATTCCAGGAGATTTACTTTAGAGCTGTTACACATAATTGACGTTCCTGCAGAGAAAAGACTTAACTATAAACAAGATACAGGGAAATGCGCTCAAATTTACAGAAGTGTGATAAAGAAACACAAGAAACAACATAAACAAATCAGTTTTCGCAGCTAAGGACTACAGACGATCGACATATTGAAAATATGTTAATCCAATATAATTTTATTTAATTTTTAATTTACATGTATGTAATTGTAAATTTATTAGTATTAATCAAAAATTAATTTTAATGTTTATCATCTATTGTTTTGTACCCAACAGTGTTCCCCTGAAGATGAATAGCGCAGCTATTCGAAATATTGGGAAAAATAACATTAAATAAAGATTAAATAATCAAAAAATATTTAGTGTTTATTGATTTTTAAAAACCTGGCCTATAGCCGAACGATAAAACAAGAATATTATTATAATATAACAGGTCAACGTTTAAACTAAATATATATACAAAAATACAAATATTTGCAATTTTTATTTAGTTTAGAGCACATACATATCAAAGAAATGCTTGTCCGATTATGCGATGTATTCACTGTATATCAGCACCCGGAATTATTTTTTATAATATGAAATTTTTAAGAGGTTCCAAGTTGTCATCGGCCCAATCACTATCTCACTATTAGTGGTGGGTTTTGGCGACTTTAAGACCAATGTGCATTTGGAGTAAGACAGTGAGGTGCGCGCCACAGAAATGCTATGAGCTTCTTCAGGTTGGAAGAAATGTTTGGATTGAATATTGGATTGTTAGGATTGATCATTCACCATGGCTATCTTTTCTTTAGCTTCTTCCTTTGCTACAAACTTAAGATGATGTTTATAGAATTCTATTGCGCTGTTAACTATGGCTTTCCGAGACTTGGCCGCGATCCACACTGATCTTTTGACACCTACACCAATTCCATCAACGGCACCGTTTCCGTGTGAGGCAGCGAAAAAGCTGCATTCGAGGTGATCAAATCCATATTCTGCTTTGAGTGAATTCATACTTGACATTATATATCGATTCTTGAATTGAGCGGCGCTCAATTTGGACCTACCAAGTATTATTACACTCAAAAAAACAAATTATTTAAGCTTGCTTTTGACTTCTTCCTACTTTTGCAAAGCTTCAGAACGATAGCTCTTTATTTCTGTGCAAAAAGTAAACTTTTTGTGTATTTTGCATCGCGGGTGCAACATATTAACAGTGTATTCTAGCAGTCAATAATTCTTCATAAACAACAACATATAATTATATATTTTGGAACACGAAAACGGTAAAACATAACTTCAAACAGTCAACAACAACTGTTTCGCGCCACTGTTGCTAGTTAAGATTTTACAGTTTTTATAAATTTTTCGAGTAGTAATATTTTCAAAGCGGCCAAAAAAGAAGATATGGTATAAAGTCAAACAAAAATTATTTTTTTATTATATTTAGACTGTCTTCTTTGCATTAATAAGAAAAAAAAAACAACTAATAGCGTGATTGAAAAAATCAAGTCGGAAATCGTCCACAGCAAAATCGCCCTTTTATAAATGTTTTCAATAAAAATTCTGCTGGAAATTATTTTAATTATTTATATATACAAGAGTTGTATAACATTGTGACAAGGACCGTAACGGCTATAAGTTTTATTTTAAAAATTATTATTTTCTGAGTTTTATTTTTCGCTTAGAAAAATTATTTTCTTTTAATTGTTTACTCCTCAGAAAATAAAAGTTATACCTGGACTTTTTTAAATCAGAGAATAAAAGCTGAATCATCAGAAAATAAGAGTTATTTCTTGTCGTCCACTTTTCGATCAGGAAACAAAAGTTGTTTCTTATTTTTTATTTATCCCTTTAAAAACTAAAGTTATATCTGGGCTTTTTAAATCAGAAAATAAAAGTTATATCACGACTCTTCAATCAGAAAATAAAAGTTATTTCTTGAGTTTTTATATATATTTTTTTTGTTTGCCCCTTTTTTCCAATATTAAACGAAATAAATCCTTTTTAAAGTATAGAAGCCTATCAAGATATAACTTTTATTTTTTACTAAAAACTAAAACTCCGAAAATAACTTTTATATATTAATTAAAACATAAAACTCAGTAAATAATGATTAAAATTACATTTTCAAAATTAAACTTATAATTGTTACAGTTAAGAAATAAATAATTTTTATTTTTAAATACGCGCTGGAAATTGTGTTTTTTTTTTGTGTAAAAGAATTATTAACAGTTGTTTTTTTAACGCTGCTTGACTATGATTATAAAAACTTAACTTTGATATATTTTTAAGCTTTTCAATCACTTGACTAGAAGTTTAAAATAAAAGAAAATTTTGGCTCCCTTAAGACCTGCACTAGCCCCAGTTCACTTTGTTATTTCAAAATTAATAAATTCCAAAAAAACAGCTGCACAATTGAATTAAATGTTCGAAAGAATATTTAGTTTTCAATGGGTGTTTTTTACAGAGTAACACAAGTTTAAATCATAATAAAACCGGGAAATATATTTTTAAATATTAATGAAACGGGTTTTATTTGAAAGAAAATGTCATGAAATTAATGTTTAAATACGATTTTTGGGCGTAGAAAGCGCAATCTAGAACACCAATTTGCAACAACTTTTCGCAGCTTTTGCGGCCGTATTGCATCGATAACTCTTCGAATGTCGATATCCAGGATTTCAATTGCTTGTGGCATATCCTCGTAGACAAGGGATTTAAGATAACCCCAAAGAAAATAATTGAATGGGGTTAAATCACACGACCTCGATGGCCAATTAATTGTGAAATTATTTTGAATTAATTGTGGCTCCGTTCTGCTGGAACCATATATCAGCAAGATTAATGCCACGTAATTGAGGTACGAAAAAATTTCGAGTCATGTTCTTCTGTCGTTTGCCACTGACAGTAGCACTCTGACCATTATCGTTTTTGATATGGGCTTAGGCTATAGGCTGCGCGGCCTATACAGCGCAAAAAGCAGGAATGTTCTGATGTTTTGACTAAAGGCCCAACTATAATATGCGTAGGCTAGCTTTGGCTACTGTCAAAACTCGACGAAAAGACTGTCAAATGTGTAAGGCAAATTTAACAAGAATTTGTGTGGCTATATTATACTTATTGAGTTTAAGTACTTACTACACTCAGTTGCAAAAAAATTTAATTTATGAAACATTAATTTATTATATATACATAAAATATAAATGCATATATATATGAGTTCAACTTATAAATGTATATATTATCATAAGCAAGTTAATTAATTTCAATTAAGAAAGCTATTTTAGATTAAATTGGAAAAGTACTACACAATCCAACGGTGTGTGCAAGTGGGTCATTAATTGAAGGAAAATACACAAATACATATTGCCATATATACATATGTATATACCAGAACAAAGAAAGATAAAATATAATACTTTTTATGCACTTTTCTGCATTTTTCCTTTTCCTTTATTTTTCGATTATATTAAAGATATCCCTTTTATCATAAAGGCACTTATAATTTTTCACATTATTTATTAAATTGTCTATAAAATTATTTTCGGCGTCCATTGTGGCTTCTGTTGTACATGTATCACAGTCTACGGTTTGTGTGTATCTAATAACTATTTTCAATGCAACCCTTTTTCCTTAAGGAAAATGCGATCAGTTTCGCTCTATGCGCAGAAAAATAATATATAACGAAACTTGCCGAAAATTTAGCAAAGCAAATTATGGTCGCACACATTTGATTGTATGTATTCGCAAATTCGCCTGCGCTATCGTACGCATATTATAGTTGGACCTTAAAGCTTGTGAATTCTCTTCACTCGGATAATAAAATTTTTAATGGACCCATGGAACAATTATATTTATTGAAAGTTTTAAAAATTTGCACGCGTTGCTCTGGTGTAAATCGATTCATGATGAAATTTCAAGGTGAACTAAACAAAAAGGAACTATCAGCTGTTTTCAGTGGGTGCTCAAGTAGAAAAGTGATGTCAACTCCAAGTTGTGACACTCTAAAAAAAACACTATAAAAGCGAAAAACTTCTTCAAAACATTCTTCTTGTTTTATACAAATTTTCTTTTCGAATAGTGGACCAGGTAGTAAATGGTTAAATAATACGACTCTACAAAAAAGTTACCCGTCGATGTCCTTGAGTTTATATTAGGTTTTTTTTTAAATTAATTATGCACAAAAACGAAAAAAAATTTTTTTTTCCATAAAATTTGCTTGTGTGATATTTAAAAAATTAAATTAATTTTAATGCATTAAAAAATTCAGCGAGATAAGTTTAACATTTTTGCGTTCACAAAGTGCCGCCAAATGGCACGCAAGTGCTGTAACGATCTGGTATTTTGGACGGGCGTAGAAAAACTTAACGAGAACACGAAATGTGGCACTGCTGGATTTATTGGAAGTCGAGATGTGAAATTTAAATTAAAGAGATCTCACATTCTCGCCTCATCTTTTGGTTGTGCTAATCGGAATCAAGAGAAGCCGTGGGCTTCACATATTTCTAGATCTTTAAAAGGCGAGGAATTTTTAAATAGTTTTTATTTCTATACTTTTTGTTGACATCGAGTTGAGAAAAAGTTGATGAAATTGAAGTTAAAGTTGACTGAACCATTTTTAAATAAAAATTAAAAAAATTTCAAGATTTTGAATACTGAAAAAAAACTTTTTTCCGAAGTTGTCAGATATTTTTTTGTCTTTAGAACGTTTTCATGAGGACAAAGAAAATATGGTGGGAGACTTTTATCTCTGGGGTTTATTCAGAGAAGGTGTTTATGAACATAAAAGAAATAGCAGAAGCCTGCACTTATTTATTTATTTTTTTCCTAAGATATTTTAACGATAAAACTCAAATATTAAAAAAAATATTTATTTAGGTTGTCTTATTTTCAACTAAAAATCAAAATTTTCATTCAGTGGCTGTTTTAAATTCATAAGCAAATTTTTTCAAGCCGTAAATTTTAATTCGCTTAGTTGGGACCTAAACTATTGAAATTTAATATTTTAAAGTCAAAGTCAAATCGTGTTGACCCGTGTAATTATATCCGTTTTAGAACTTTTTATAAAATATTTTGTTTATATACATTTTCCAGTTTAAGAGTGACTTGTTTTCTGATCGAAAAATATAAGTCCAGAAATAACTTTTATTTTCAAAAAATAATTTATATTTTCTAATCGACAAATAAAACTCGGTTTATTTATATTTTATCAATTTGGCCTCTGGCGATAATTTTTTAGTGAAAATGATTTTTCGATCCTTTTTGAAATCCCAGCAAGTCCTCTTGCAGCGGAATAAGAACTTTGTTTTTTAACATGAGATGAGTTTTTGCAAAAGTTATATTTTCATGGGTTGGCGATATTTTAAAAGGATTTCAAAAATTTTCGCTCATAAAAATAAACAAGAAATATTTTTAACAACTAACAGTTTTGCTTGAGTTTTGATTTTTTTGTATAAAATTATTTGTTTGCGATA
This sequence comes from Linnaemya vulpina, assembly GCA_963675445.1. Lineage (NCBI taxonomy): Eukaryota > Metazoa > Arthropoda > Insecta > Diptera > Tachinidae > Linnaemya > Linnaemya vulpina. The sequence continues at coordinate 61,625,517 of OY776280.1, read as the reverse complement.
TTTCGTTAACCAAAAAATATCCTCCAGCAGCGAAATATCGCATATGAATAATAGACTTAAAAACCTGAAAACTCCAGAAAATTAACTGTTAAAAATATTTAAAGTTAATTGAGCAATTTGATCAATTACAAAGTGCTCGCTTATACGAACTCAACTCTGATTATGCGGAAAATGAAATGTACTGTGAAATGTAGCCACTTGGACGACGTATGGAATTTGAGACGAGGCGCCGGATATTCAAAAAGTCGCGGACTCGTAACATTTTGTATGAAATATGGAACTAATCAGTAGGCTTCAAGCTCTCGCACTGTACAAACAAGCCCATTGTGCACACTTGTAAACAAAATTAAAGTTTAATTGAAAACTTATTTTAAAGAAAATTTCAACAAAATTATAAAAGTTGTAAATGGAAAAGAAAAAATGGGTGAAAAGATAAACTCCTTACCGAAGGATTTGGCATGCATCTTCTCATTTGATCGGAACTTCGATACGACGGACTATATCGACCTGGAAAACAACTTGGCGCTGACATTTTCATTTTATCCGTCGATGAGTACATCGACATGGTCATGCAGCCGCCCACAAAATCTTCCTCCAATTTGAACGCCCTTGAGGCGTCAAAAGTCGTTGGCGAATAAATTTTGAAGCACTTTAATTCAAATTTAAGCACAAAAGCCTGCTTAAGCAGGACACCAATTACAATAACAAAATTCAATATTTCGAAAATGATTTATTTCCCCGCTTGCTTTTCTCCTCAATTAATTGTTTGTTATTCAATAAATTCTTTTGCTGCTTGAGAAATTTCTTTTCCTTTTTTATTTAATAATTTTTTGTTTTATTTCACTGTTGTTTTTTCGTTTTGTTTACATCTTAAATGAAAGATTGATTGAATTTTTAATGCACAATTATCGGACGAAAATACTTCTGCAATCTTTTTTGTTTAATTTATTTTTTGTTGGCGATTGCCAGCGCGTTTGGGTGCTCGAGTGTGTGTGTGTGTGTGTGAAAGAGAGAAAGGGAGGGTTTGGAGTGAGATTTGTTTTATTTCATTATTATTTTTATTTAATTTTTTTGTTTAGATCTAATGACAATTATTTGATTATTAATTTTTAATCATATAATTTGATCACAATTGATAACACGCCAACAACAAAAACCCGTTTGTACGTACGCGAGCACTGATAAACTATGAATTGCATTTGAGATTTAATAAGGATCCGTTGGTTAGTTGGCGAAATGACTGACTGACTGACTGGTTGGCTGTCTGTCTGCCTGCCTGCCTGCCTGTCTGTCTGTCTGCTGGCAAAGCATTTAGTTGGACACACAAGTTAAATAGACAGTTGAGCTTAACACGCACTGTTGTGTGTGCTTAATTATTTATTATTAATAATAATTTTTTATTTCAAGTTGTAGTATTTTTGGCTAACGAATTGTTGCAGTTAGTAAATATCTTTGCTATTGTTTAAACTAAACGGACCCGAACAGATTTCACAGCTAGACAACAACCGTTTGATAAAGAATTCTATGATGAGTTTTACTGACTCCAGTTTATTATTGTTTTTTTTTCTTTCTTCTTTTATTTTGTTTGTTTTTGTTTTTGGGGAGGACATATTTTCATTATTAATGAAAGGCGTGTTCAACGAAAGAACCAGCCTTCGAAAAATGGCCGAGAATTGCGTCAAGTATTTCTTAATGGCTTTCATTAACTTGTTATTGGTTGACTTTGAGATTCAGTCGCTGCACGACTTGCCCACCAAAAGGGGGTGTGTGTGTGTGTGAGCAGTTATTAAGAATTAAAGCTTTTCGTTTTTCTTATGTATAACGAATGTTTGGCACATGAAGTTAATACAAAAGCAGCAAAAGCTCTGGCAAAGCAACAGAGAGCAAATCTGGCATTGAAAGCAGTGTGACCAGCTTTTAAGTTATAGTGGAGGTAAACACGATTTTAGTCAGAATACTAAAAAAGAAAACTACAATCTAATACACCAGGTACTAAAAATAAAGCCAAATCGAATTGTATTGCTATTTTCAAAATCTTATTATAAATGAAATTTATTTGTAGGGTGCTTAGGAAATGTTGCTTTTACCAAATCCTGAGTAGACTTCAGCCACAGTTTTGAAACTTTTCAAACCTCTCATCTTATGTAAAGACTTTCAAAGCCTATTGCACTTGTTTCAAGAAAGTACTATTTTCCAATTAAGTAAACGTACTGGAACTAAAAAAAGTGCGGAGCTTTCAAAAACTACCACAACATATTCAGAAGAATAAGACATGCTAAAAAGATTTCTGGTGTGTACTATAACTTAGAAGATGTAGGGTGTGCAAAAAAGAACCAAATTTAATGTTTACCCCTTTTTATCCCCGGAAAGTACATATTGCAAATGAGTACCACACACGAGTCGGAACTATTTTTGATCATTTTTGTATTTTTATGAAATTTTGACTACATTTATCGTATTTCTCCAGATGTAAAGTTACAGATTTTACGCCTTTTGCCCCCTTTTACCTCCTTCCCTTAACCTTCGCAATCAAACTTCCAAAATTCTTAGGGCTACTGAGCAGTAGCGAACCAAAACTATTTTTAAATGTAAACATGCTCTTTTTTATTATCAAATTTGTGCCGAAAGGCGGCATGATGTTACCCCTGGGAATTAAAAAAAATGCCCGAGAATATTCGAAATTGTCTACATCTATATAATAATCGTATAATAATAATTAATCCTTTTTACTCCCGCAGCAGTTAAATATTGTATTCAAATTTTTGGATTAATTATGATTCTCTGCTTATAAATTTGCTTTCCTATTGAGATTCACTTTTCTTTTTAAATTGTATTGATGTTTTAATTAAGCTTATCATTTAAATATAAATTTTTTGATGGCAATTCACTTATACAATTCAATTAATATATAATTATGTATATCATTGTGCCGAGAAGAGAAGGGAAATATTCTTAGCACATGCTTTTGGATTCCCAAAAACTTTGCTATCGGTCCCCGAAATTTCGGAAGTCCCCCGACACTTTCCGAGAAAATAATGGCAGCACTATTTAAAAAAAAAAACTATCACGGCAATGCTGATAAAATTTATAAAATAATTGTATTGTTATACAAGTACAGAGTTAAATCTGGTCGTTCAAAGTGGTTTCAGAACGACCAGAAAAGAGTCAATTACAAATACACAAACATACAGACGAAGCTAATAAAAGCTCTTTAAATCTATCTTTACTTTTGTAACATACTGTACATACCTGCCAGAACGGCCAGATATCCACTTCTGATAGTATGAAAATTGCCCTAAATTTTATCCCCCTTATTATGTAACCGCTGTCAAAAAGAAACGACTCCGATCTTACACATATTACAAGTCGTTGCCAAATGTCATCGATTTCATTTTGACAGCCATAATAAAGCTAAAGAGGACTCTTTCGTCCTCGTTGTCTGCAGTAACAGACTAAGTTTGGCATAAAATTGTGAGCTACAACGAATTGCTAAGGGTCCTACTTTTTTCAGATTGTCCTGCCACGACAAAATGATCAGGAAATTGATAAATTTTTTATAACATTTTTGTTGGCGGCTTTTTTTCTCGCATCAAGTTTTTTTTTCATTAATAAATGAACTATTTGACATACAGTCATTGTACTATTATAATATGAAATTTATTTGTTGAGTGGTTAAGCAATGTCTATATGCATTTCATTGGCGCTTTTTACCAAATCGTCAGTAGACTTCAACCACAGTTTTGAAAAGTTTCAAACTTCTCAACTTATTAAAAGACTTTTATAAACCATCTGAGAATTATATTAATGAGTTAACTATAAAATTCACAAATGATTTAAAAAAATCACATTATAATAAGTGTAGTAGGCTATGAAACTTATACAAACCAAAACCCAACCAAAACTTTTTTTCGATATGAATCTGTTTTATTTTTCTACACTTTTATACAATTAGAAATCCTTTGGATAACAATGAAAGTATTTATAAGATTTTTATTAAAAAGATTTAAGATTTTTATTAAAAATCTATTAAAAATGTAGGCCAGTCGAAATAATGAATATCAAAGTGCCACCTGTAAGAAATAACAAGTGCTCAGTGAGAATTTCGGAGATAGTAAACTAAAATAAATGTGAATAATGGCAACAATAAAGCTGAAGTGGTCACACTGGTGTTGTATTGTGAGAGATTATATTGCGCATGTCGTTGGCTTAGGCGGAAAAGTTTAATCCTTCTGCTGCCTATTCACACACATCCTCATTCACATATAAATTTCAGGCTTCAATAGTTGCAGAAACTACAATATGAAATATTTTTGAAAACGTTTTGGAAATTTTTAGGAACACAATTTATTTTTTTTTATGTGAATTTTTGTGATGAAACAAGTTATGCCACTGAAGAGTTAATAAATAATTTAAAAGTGTTTAATTAACACACATACACACACACACACACACGCAAGCACACATGAGCACCAGAAAAGGGGTAACAGCACTTAATTTAACTTAAATTATGTCCTTAATGTTGTTGATTAAAAGTTACATGTCGGCATATATTCATAAATCCTTCAAACTATTGGGAACTGCTGCACACAGGCCAGGCATTTTGAGAGATAATTTATATGCGGGTAGTATTTTGGATATAATAAAAATCTTAATTTAAAACAAACTACAACATAAAACACAGGACAGCGAAGGCATGTAGAATAGATTTGTTTAACATATTTTAAGAACGTCTTACTATTTTCACTTTTGATAGACTGTCAACGAAATGTGTCAGCTTTTACATAAAAATTTTTATTAAAACATCCTCTTACTTTTCATACCCTTCTTTAACTTTAGCTTGAGCGAGTATGCAAACACTCACACACACACGCACTAAACTTATATTAGCCTGGTGCGAATTGTAAATAAAAATAAGGATGTGCTACAATAGTCAAAAGCAGAATTTAGCGAAAATAGCGGCTTCAATGATTAGAATGATCTAAAAATTAAATTACTGCTTTTAATATGAAGTGTCTAGGCTCTGTTTTAAATTTTGTTTCATTCGGTGCAAGGACCTGACCACCTGCCGCATATCCTTTTTCGCGAAAAGTATATTGCAAGGGCATTTATAAGTCGAACTCTTTAAAAATTAGGTAACAATTTCTAATATGAAATGCCTAAGCTCCGTTTTAAATTTTGCTTCATTCGATGCAAGGACTTAACCACCTCCCATTTATCCTTTTTCTCAAGAACTAAGTTTTGGCTGCATTCATTGTCAGAATATTCTTAAGAATGAATAAATATTGCTGAAATTGCATATATCAGATCAGTAGTAAAGTTTTGCTTCATTCAACGCAAGAACTTGACCACCTCCCATATATAATTTTTACCAAAAACTATATCGCAGGTGCATTTATAATTAGAATTCTTTAAAAATTAGGCAACTATTTTTAATATGAAATGTCTAAGAACTGTTTTAAATTTTGTTTCATTCGGTGCAAGGACATGACCACCTCCCACGTGTCCTCTTTTTCCAAAGACTATGTTGTAGGTGCATTAATAATTAGAATTCCTTACAAATTAGGCAACTATTTCTAATTTGAGTTTCTAAGCGCTGTTTTAAATTTTATTTCATTCGGTGCAAGGACTTGACCACCTCGCACAATATTTGTGTATGTATACCAGCGGTGTCATTACAGAGCTTTTCTCCTACTTTTATAAAGAGGAAGAGCTCTTAGTGGAGAGATTTTTGCTGGACGTAAAAGCTATCAACAGCGTTGCCATTGTTGGTATTTTTCGACCACGTTTGGGGGGTACTATTGGGGATGTTGGGCAAATTTTTTTATAGATCGGCTGGAGAGCAAAACGTTACCCAATAAACAAAATTTCCTTTTGTCGATCGTATTACGCGTTATGTTATATGACATTCTACTTTTGTGACATACTGCCATAAGCTATTTGATCGTAAAACGCGTATCTTGAAATATCAGATTAAACCTGCTACACTTTTCAGTCGTGTTACAATCACAATGATTCACATACAATCACAGTGCTTTCACAGATTTTGACAGACTATAACGAGTGAAACGCATCTTTTGTAATTTCACCTCAAATAACGTTTTTAATTTTTAACGCAGCAACAGGTGATACCCACACAGAGCTGGAGGAGAAACCACGGCGAATTAAAGTGAAATGTTTGTTTTACGAATTTTTAAATAACTCAAAGCCTCATTCAAATAGAAAATATATGAATTGAAAAAAATATTCAAATAAGCGAAGTTGGTGGTACCGCTATATCGCCAATATTCTGTTTTGCCGCTATATCGCCGATATTTTAATATATTCTTCTCAGCTTTTAAACAAAAATCGTTTTCAAACGCTCCGTTTTGCAAAACAAAGTTGCCACCTTTGGCACTAAACAAAGTTTATTGAATTTTTTAGGTTATGTTTGTCGTAAATACGCCACATTGCCTGCAACGCATTCCCACTTGAACCTCGTCTGAATTAAATAAAATAGGGTTAATTGCTTTATTCGATTTTCTTTTATTAACTGAAAAAATATTATTATCTATTCTTATTTGCTTGTTTCCAAATTTAAAACTTTCTAACATAATTCTCACAGTTGCCTATTTTTTTATTGACTTGTTGTTGTAAACTTGTAACACTGTTTATCTTAGTAATACTTTATTTCGAGTGTGTAAATTATTGTAATTGATTATGTTAAAACACAGTTAATTATAATATTAATAATAAACAATAAAACGATTTCTAAGTAGTTACGCTTGTGTGTATGTGTGTGTATGTACATGAGTTCTTAAAAATTTATGAATGTAAAAGTTTGTAGGTGTCTTCGTTTGTTTTTGTAGTGCTTAAAAAAATTTAATTTCTTTTAAAATTGTGTTTGAAACTGTTTTCGTTTTTGGTTTGTTATTTTTTTAAATATAATTAGAGTGAAGTTCAGTTATAACCATCGTCGCTAGTCTGGACTACTATTGAAAACATTATATATTTTAAATATAGTCTCGTACGTTACTTTCCAGTAAGAAAGTTCCTGCCTCGCTAATTATGATATTGAATTCGAAAACAATTTCGAAATAATTAATATTTTTTTTATGTTATAAAACAGTCAACATTTTAAGCATTAAACACATTCACGACGGCAGGCTACATGGCTACACGACTTCAAAGGCCGTTGGCTTGCAGTCGGCTGCCATGTAGTAGGTTACATATTTCTGTTGAAAGCAACAGCTGCATAATAACTATAAACAGCTGTTGTAATAATTTATTCATACTTATATCCGTGTTTATGGACAACTTTCGGAATAGAGTAAAATATTAAAGAAATTCAAGTTGTATTTTCGTCTAATTCAAGTACATTAAAGTTGATAGTATTCTGAAATATTTTCGGAAAACCACGTGATTTTAAAATTTTTTGGTTTTTATATATATATTTTTTAGAAAGTAATTGTTATCACACGAAATATCTGATCATAAGAAATTTTATATCTGATGTTCATTTACATATTTTGGGATAACCTGAAATTTTGGTTTTTTATTTTTTCTGCAATAATAATAATAATAATAATAATAATAATAATAATAATAATAATAATAATAATAATAATAATAATAATAATAATAATAATAATAATAATAATAATAAAAACCAAAATATGACAAATCTTTCTCACAAAAAAAATAAAAGTCAGATAATTATAATTATTTCTGAAATGAAAAGAAATAAATATGGCAAAATAAGAATTATATATTGATTTTTTTCTTTTTGAAGAATTTCAGTATATTTCCGGTATCTGGTTTTCACAGGAATTTAAGTGTCTTATATTGTTTTCCATCCATGAAAACATAATCCTAAGTGTTGGTGCATATTCATGTATGTGTGGGTGGGTGCATGTCCATAATACAAAACGACATTTCGAATGTTCGTTGTAAAAGTCATAAGTTCTATGAAATATGTAACCCTCAATATCGTGAGCTAATTTGCTGTAAGCGGCGTACGCTATAATTGAACTTCACTGTACGTAGAGTAATTATTGACTAGTTTACAATTATACTAATTATGAATGTTATACGTAATTTGTTCATTCGAAGTACTATTCGATAGTGAAGTTGTGTGTTAGTAAAATGCTCAAAGCCGAAAGCGAATGGATGGGACAAAAAATATTGTGCTCAACTTCTTCAATGAGAAATTTTAAATATTTTGTTGAAATTAAAAGCTGATGGATGGATGACATGGCGTGTGGGTGGTGTGGAAGTTTACTGCAGACGTCTCAGCATGTTGTACACACTCTCTTTCTTCTCTTCCAATTTGGCTCTCATGGCGGGCGTATAAGGATCGAATGATAAAATGCGTTTCTTTCTGCGAAATATGCCCTCCTTTCGGGCGAGGGCACAATTTAATAGTTCCTGCAATAAACCGATTAATTCCGTGCAAAAAATATGTATATAATTTGTCTAAATACTTCGTTGATTGGAAATTGCAGAAATTCTAAAATGCTGCGTAATATCGGCTCCAGATTGTTGACAAGTTCATCATAGAAGACAACTTTTACAGTTCCGGTAAAATTGCGAGCCCAATTAAGATTCATTAGCTCCCAGCCTCTTAACTTGTTCGCCACAAATTGTTGCCAATCTAATTAAGACATTTAAAAAAATATATAATTATTTATAAGTTGAAAACTTCTTTGGTTTGTCGGAGTTATCAGCCTACATTTTCCCTTTGTACGCTTGTAACGATCGGGTGAAGCGAAACCGACGTGGCCGCCACTCTGCCGATTGAATTCGGCAATAATTGCCTTTTCCGGATCTCTAACTAACAAAATAGCTTTTGAGAATGGCGCCCAAGCTTTTGGCCCCCACTCGTGTGTTTTCACTAACAACACAGAACTGTTGCAAATATTTTCGCCTGGAAATCCAGTTTTTAGCAAACCATAATCTTTATAAATGCTGCCAGTCAAGATGCCTGAAAGGATATATGAAAAGAAGAAGCATAAAAGAATTGACAATAAGCATAGTCACTAGTAAAGTACACTTTGAGTGCTCTTAAGTTAAATTTAAAATTATAAGGAAATTCTGAAAAAGTCTGTTATAAAAGTAAAATCATAATTGTTTTTAACCCTGGATGGTTATTCTTTGTTTTAGATTTTGTAGACGCAACAATTTTCAATGTTAAAAACAAAGAAACATTTTATATCAAGTATTTTAATAAAATAATAATGATAATAATAATAATAATAATAATAATAATAATAATAATAATAATAATAATAATAATAATAATAATAATCTGCATTTTTCTCAAATTACAAAGCTGAGAGATTATTTTAGGAATCAAGAGGACACATCGACTTTTATTCGTATAGTGTGTCTAGCGGACAAGAAATATACCCCGCTGAACCTTAGATCGGGTGAGGTTACAATACCACCGAATGTACTCTCTCGAGAACAGCGCATGGAAGTGTGGAAAGGCAAAAATTTGCACGGAATTCATCCATTTCAAATGTCCCAGAATTTTATCGACGTACAGAGTTCAAACTTATGGCTCCGACGTGGCTCTCTCTTTGCGGAAACGGAGGGTTTCATAATAGCTATCCAGGATAGAGTTATAGCAACAAGGAACTACCGGAAGTTTATATTGCGGGAAAACTTACCGGATGACTTATGTCGCCGATGCCAGAGCAATTCGGAGACTATTGATCATATCATTGGTGGATGCATGAGTCTAGCATCTCATGATTATACCGCAAGACATAACCAGGTAGCAAAAATCATTCACCAAGCCCTGGCGGTGAAGAATAACCTAGTAAAAGAAAGACTTCCGTACTACAATTACGAACCACCACCTGTACTTGAGAACAACAGATGTAAGCTGTATTGGGATAGGCCAATGATTACAGATCGGACGATACGAGCTAACAGACCGGATATCGTCCTATTTGATAAGATTGGGAGGAGAATAACGATCCTTGACATAGCTGTTCCACTCAACATCAACCTTCAGTCGACCCATGGTACAAAAATTGAGAAATACACTGATCTGGCGAACGAACTCAGGACAATGTACCATGTGGAAGGAGTGGAGATTTCGCCAATAGTAATATCTGCCTCGGGACTGATACCGAAACACTTATTGTCCAGTTGAAAAAGCATGGTCTTAATGACGCACTAGAGACTATGCAGAGATCTGTGATATTGAATACTTGCAACATAGTGCGACGTTTCCTGCAGCAACGAACAGATGCGAATGGGCTAGAACTTGGTCTACGCCCCAACAGAGCCTAATCCCTTGGCAAAGCCCGGGATAGGTAATTTCCAACTTCATAGAAGTTGAGAGATATGAACACATTTCAATAATAATAATAATAATAATAATAATAATAATAATAACAATAATAATAAACAAATAAAATATAACCTAAAAACTTTTCTTGTTCCCTTAAAATTTGTTACGAACTTGAGCAACTATAAAAGAGTTATATGATAACAAGTAAATAAGCTCCATCCAGGGTTAATCACATAGTGTCTTTTCGCAACAATTGGCAACATAATTATTGCCACCATAGTGTCAGCTCAAATCAAAATCAAGATTGTTATAAACTGCAAACAAATTTGAAGTGGGCTTTTTTTAGTTGCGTATGATGTGGTTAATTAAAGTTGCATCATAATAAATCAAAATGTTTGTTGGGTTTTATTTAAATTTGCTAAAAATCGTATAATTTGGGATTTGCCAAAACCCGCCTGGTATTTATTTATGGTTATGGGGCGTGCAGTCCAGTCCGTCTTTAAAAAAAAATTGTATTTTAATTAGAAAAGAAAAGTGAAAATCCCTATTATGGGATTTCTTAAATTTCCTCAAGGATGGAGGGGATCTCAAAAACGAATCTTATTTTGCTTTTGTATCATGACGTTTTCCACGTAATGGAACATTTTCAAACGAAACTATTGATAAATTATATATTTTTCGTTTTAATTTATTTAAATAGTGAATTTCTTATCTACTGCAACTACAGAAGAGGAAAGCTGCTGTTTGTAAATGCTTGTCTAGATCAGCAAGTGTTTGTATTATTTTTTATATGATGGAAAAATAATTATATAAACAAGTGGAACGCCATATGGTTTTAGTAGCTGGCAGATAAGACAGATCTTTGGAAGCACTTTAATAGCACTAGACTTAAAAAATTAAATATACACTGGAAGGATAATCAAAAGAGTCTTCAGGAATGCAATCAATTAATACGGACGGGAAAGCTAAAGACTTGCGAAAAGATCAATAGCTTGCCCGATATATACGGCAAACTGGAAATTGTCGAAGGCAGGCTGAGCTTCTTGTAAATTATCATTCTTTAGTTCCCTTCTTACCCGTGGACTGCTGCAATAAGTATCTGAGCCAAGTGTTGCCACTTCCGGGAAACGATGCCAAAGCGGTTAATCCAGTATTAAAGTTTTCTTCATTATCACTAATATTTGGAGCTAAAAACAAACAAAATCAATGACAATATTATCAAAATTATTAAGCCAAAAAAAAAAAAAAAATTGTTTATACTTTTATATTCGGAAGCTGTATCGGGAGTATCTAGTGGAAGCTCTGTTTGCATATATTTTAGTTCTTTACACCATCGAATTGTCATCTTTTGGTTGATGGCAGACACCTTCTGATTATGATAATTAGGAAACTGTTGTGTGTGAAAAAATCGATTTTCTTTATTTCAAAAGCCTTAAATTAAATAAAAATATTCACTACCTCTGCAAAACGCTCAATTCGCATACGTTTTGGATGAGAGCCAGGAACATTATTCATGGATAAAAATAGTACTCCTCCAATGTAAATAACAATCGTTGCCGTTACGCCGCAAAGTCGCCAACCTTGTAATGCCATGCCGCCTCTTTTTCATAGCTGGAATATAAAATAGAATTAAGCGCCCAGAAGGATTAAAAATATTGGCAAAAAGTGTGTGCAACCAATACAAGCTTTTTAATGCAGGCCCAGAAGATGTGGTCTGGGGCGTGCCAGTCCATGAAAAAGTTGAGGCATTAAAAAATTGTTATGGAAAAGCATCGCATCAATATTCAAGATGTTGGTTTCCCCAGGAAAATAAAAGATAGTAAAAAGTTAAATCTGGACTCTTATTTTTCGATCAGAAAATAAAAATTATGAAATTATTTCATAATTTTTATTTAATTTCTGCCTAGAAAAGAAATAATTTTTAAACTGAAATTATATTAAAAAAATTTCATTTTTTAACCCATCAAATACGAGATGGAATATGGTGACAAATTCTATCTTACATCGGAATAAATAAAAACCAAAAAATAGCTTTTATTTTCTGAGAAATAAATAAGAATCAAGAAATAACTATTATTTTTTGAAGAATAAATAAAATCAAGAAATAACTTTTATTTTCTGATGAAAGAGTGGAAAATAACTCTTCAATATGATGAAGGAGTCTTAATATCGGAGGAATAAGCAAAAGTCAAGAAATAACTTTTATTTTCTGAGAAATAAATAAGAATCAAGAAATAACTATTATTTTTGGAAGAATAAATAAAAGTCAAGAAATAACTTTTATTTTCTGATGAAAGAGTGGAAAATAACTCTTCAATATGATGAACGAGTCTTAATATCGGAGGAATAAGCAAAAGTCAAGAAATAACTTTTATTTTCTGAGAAATAAATAAGAATCAAGAAATAACTATTATTTTTGGAAGAATAAATAAAAGTCAAGAAATAACTTTTATTTCCTGATGAAAGAGAGAGAAAATAACTCTTCAATATGATGAAGGAGTCTTAATATCGGAGGAATAAATAAAAGTCAAGAAATAACTTTTATTTTCTGAGAAATAAATAAGAATCAAGAAATAACTATTATTTTTGGAAGAATAAATAAAAGTCAAGAAATAACTTTTATTTTCTGATGAAAGAGTTGAAAATAACTCTTCAATATGATGAAGGAGTCTTAATATCGGAGGAATAAATAAAAGTCAAGAAATAACTTTTATTTTCTGAAGGCATAATTTTGCGCAATAAAACAGGTTTTATTATATTAAGCGGTTGAATATTTTTTGGACTTGGACTCGGAGATGACTCCTACATATGCAGTGCACTGTGCCGAAAGATGACAGATAACGACAGATTAGAAGATGTAGAATTTTGACTTCGCCGGTGAATATTTTACTACAGGACCCGACGTACGAATTTATTTACAATTCTTGCTTGTTTTTCTAACACAATAACAATTCCAATTCACTATATAGAACTAGACACTATTTTTATGTACGCCCCTGTTTAAGAGCTATTGATTCCATAAACTTGTAAATAAACTCTACGTGCAGCTATTTTTATGCTCTGAACTGTATGTAGTTTTTAATCTCAATAGCATCAAGTGTATAAGCCAACATTTAAGGACATGCATTTAAGGACATACATGAAATAAATAAAAGGAAATCTGAAGAGGGTTAAGTATCACAGAGTAGTTGCAGCGAGTGTGTAATTAATTTTATCGCTTTACGTTAGAGAAAAGATGGGACAAAAATCAATAGGAATGCAAACGTTTAAGGCCAATTATTAAAATACATGTAGTGTACGAATACTTATGTGCATGATGCACACACATGCATGCATAAATAAACACGCATGTAAATACTTTTGTAATCGACTGTTAGCTGGTTAACATATTTTATAGCTCTCAAAAATATGTGGGGCGTGTAATATATTCGATTATTATTATTGAAATTTAAGCATTAATTCATGCGATTTTCATTGAAACTTACTTTTGTTCCGCACGTTGACAGATTCATTCGCACGTTGTTTCCATCATCATTATTCGGGTGGTGGTTCAGTTTTATTTAGTACGAATATTTTTCTTGTTCTATATCGGGGTGTTTTTGGTTAAAATTACTATGAAACAGTTTATTTTGTTTTCTTTAAAGTGAAATTTTCATGTTGCAACTGTTTAAACAGACAAACACTAGAGCAGTCGTATATTTACATTTTGTTTTACACAATTTATTTAGTTTTTATTTGTTTTAGGCATTTCACAAAGTTAATGAAATCTAAATCGTTGCTTGTCGCGTTTTGTATTGATGATATATTTTTATGGAAATATTATTGAACTATTTTTTATTTATGTAGTTATGATGAGCTGGGTGAAATAAATAAAATAAGTATTTATTGCAAAACTTTTGACAGCAGCAAATTTTGACACAAGAACATGAATGCGCATGTCTCTGTAATTAAGCTTTCTGTGGATTCTATTTTCACAATAAGCTCTAGGGATGAAAGCTTTCTGAAATATTATTTTCAAATTGTTGCTTTAACTGCTAACAATAAAAGCATGAAAGCAGCAGTTTGAATTATAAGAAAAAGTGGCGTATTAAACCTTTTTAAAAGCTTTATAAGCATATAAGGTTATACTCTATAAAATGCGGAAGGGTGGAGGGGGAGAGGGGACAGCACAGTTTATATTATAAGACACAACCAGATAAATGAATTACTGATAATACTTTTTTAAAATTTGAATTCGAGTACACGGTTCTGTTTTAATATAATTTTTATATACCATGTATTTAACCCTGGATAGTTATTGATCGCTTAATGTTTAAATTCGTTGCGCGTTTCAAGAGAGCAAAATGTTCTTATGTTATTATTTTTTGATGGAAATACTTAACTAAAAATATTTATGCTTATTTTGAACTTTAAAAATTGTTCCACTTGAATTATTTTCAAGAATTTGTTTGTCGATTCAATGAAGAGCAGTGTTAATTAATCAAAATTGGTTCTATTGAGCATTTAAGGGTTAAGTTATTTAAAAATCCAAATGTTTCATTTCAAACCGAAGTTGTTTAAATGTGCTTTTTTGACAATACTTGACTCCATTATATTTAGTTGTAATACGTAACGAGTTTTTAATTCAGAAAAACATTATAAAGCAATTAACTTACACGGCTGAGCAGAAATGCTGTTTTCGAAAGCCGCTGCACTATCATCATAAGTTGTCCTGTAGTACACTTTTTTTATTATTTATTTCTGCTTGTTATGTAGAGCGTTAAATTTTATTTCACAAAAAGATTTACAGTTTTTTTTTTATAAAAAATTCACAGATTCTCAAAATCCATAAGTGGTTTGTTTTATGAATTCATTAAGTATAATTCTGTTAAAATTTTTTTTTATATATTATTTATTTATTTATTTAAGTCTATGAATTTACAATTCTTACAGACTATGTGTATGTATATATGAAGTAGGCAAATGCAGAGAGTACAATAATTTTAATTATTTAAGTCTAGTATAATATTACCTTTTATTAAATTTTCATTCAAATAAAAATCAACATAAAAATAAAGTGTATTAAAATCTCTACAACTTCGAATAAATGGATCAGAGTTAGCAAAATATCTTTTAAATGACTTAATAGATAGAAGAGAGAAGTAGCGAGTTGGACGCTGCGGAACACGTAATGATAAATTTTCAATCAGAAAAGTACAGCCAGTATTGCCCTTAATTATTTTTAATATATTCATAACATTCAGCATAGTTCTTCTACTAGATAAAGACGGTAGCTTTATAGGCGAAAGTCTAGCTTTATATGAAGGAAGACACAGGGGATTCCATTGCAATCCACGAAGGCAAAATAATAGAAATTGTTTTTGAACCGATTCAATTGCTTTGATATAACTTTTATAAGATTCCAGGACAAGAGATATATAAAGTTGCTTAGTAATATAGGGGTGTTCAAATTCTTTCGCCCATCGTTCAATGAAACCAAGTAAGCATCTTGCTTTACTTACAACCAATGTTACATGTTGTATAAAATTGAGTTTAGGATCAAGTAAAGTTCCAAGGTCAGTAAACGAACGAATATTTTCCAGCTCATAACTGCCCAGAAAGTATCTAACTTTCTGGTAGTTTCTCCGGAAGCAGCACATATACTTGCATTTTTTAAGATTTAAATGCATTAAATTATTTTCGCACCAAGAATACAAAGAATTTAAATCTTCTTGAAGAAATAAGTGATTACTATAGTCATTGTAGCTAGAAAATATTTTGACATCATCAGCAGACATTAGCAGGAAGGAATACTTGATTACACTTGGTAAGTCATGAAAATAGTAGTGGTCCAAGATGACTTCCCTGAGGAACACCTGAATTAACGGGAATAGGTTTAGATGCAACATTTTTAAACAAAACCTTTTGTTTCCTATTAGAAAGATACGAAGTGATCCAATTTAAACAGTTTTGCGTGAGAGCCATATGGTGAAGCTTCTGTATAAGCAGTCGATAATTGACTTTATTAAATGTTTTACTAAAATCGGTATAAACAACACCAGTTTGCGTCTTTTTGACAAAACCGTCATTAACCAGCGTTGTAAATTGTAAGATGTTAGTAACAGTTGAACAGCCTTTCCGAAATCCATGTTGATTAGGTGATAATAAGGATGATACCTGACGACAAGTCTTTCAAAGAGTTTTGGTATAACACTCAACTTAGCAATTCCTCTGTAATTTCGGATATCAGATTTATTACCAGATTTGAACAGTGGTATAATAAATGAATCCTTCTATATGTCTGGAAGTATGCAAAACTTGATCGACAAGTTGAATGAAAATGTAAGGGGAATAACTAAAGCATCAGCGCATTCAATGAGAAAACAACTTGGCGTATTATCTGGTCCACTTTTATACGAATATTTTAGCTTTCTTAAGTAACCATGAACTGAAGCTTCATCCAATAATGGAATTAACACGGAAGGAGTTCCACGGTCCGAGAATGACTGCGAAATTTTACCAGTAATATGTTTATTGGAATATGTAGATGAAAGGAAATCAGCAAATAAATCACATGTATCAGCAGCATTATCAGATTCATATTCATCTAACTTCATAGTAGGCGGGAAGGCAGTAGAATTCCTTTTTAAATTTACAAAGTTGTAAAATGATCTTGGATTTGTTTTAAATGAGTTTTTAATTTTGACCAGGCAGATTTTATAACATTTTTGGTTTAATTTATTGTATTCAGCAGATCTTGATTTTTAATAAGTTTTATAATATTTATTTTTTTTATTCTTAATTTTAGAATGAGGTTTATAATTCCACGGGGGACCTGTGGAAACATGTTCGGTTTGAATTGGTATGCACTGCCTCATAATCGAGTATATTCTATGATAAAAATTTTTTATGACAGAATTCATGTTATTAACATCGTTGTCAGAATTCGGGAGCACACTGATCCAGTTTGAACTATAAAGTAATTCCTTCACTTGAACTATAAAGTATTTTGCTTTTTTAAAAGAAAAGATTTTAAAAATAGAAGTATCAGAAGATATAGTTAATTGATTTATCCACGTAGGATCTATCATAAATTTGGACAAATCTACAACTGAAAAACACTTTGGCCTAACTTTGTGAAATCGATCGATGTTCCGAATTAACTTATAAAATGAGAATGATTTACAAAACGCTTGTGAGGGATGGTTGGCATCTTCGTTACGGGCCAATTTTCAGACAATCCAAGTCTTGTTGGGGAGAATCTGAAATTATTGTGTCGAGATTTGAAATTCCTGATCATTTGAAAAATTATTTTATTGCTTCATGAAAAATGTTTTATTAATGACGTTTTCATGCAACATTTTTTCACTGCTTTTCTAAAAAGTGGCAGTTTAGAGAAGTTTTAAAACAGGAATTCTTTTTCGTGAGGAATTTAGGATTCTTTTCTAATATACTTTTTTTGTTTTCAAATGACAGAATGTGGCCATTTTCTGTTAAAAAGTATAAAAAATGTTGCATATTTTCTAGAAAAGGAATCAACGCAAGATATCTGTTCCTTAAATGCATTAGGGTTGCCCTTAGCCATACAATGATAACTGGTTCTGATCTTTCTGACTCTCACCTTCAAATCGGTGAGAATTGGTAAATAAAAGAGCCAATAGCCCGAAAATTGCAGGTCTATCACTGCAAATTAGGGCGTACTGAAATCTTAGAAAACTCCTATCTTTTGACAATTTTCATAGTTCAATACAAACGCTTCTAAGAAGTTGGTGTTTTTAAAGAAAACTACGATGTTAAGAATAGAGTCCATTATTACCAAAATAAAATGCCCGCTACTCGTATTGAATTAATATATTTTATTCAGTTTTCTTTATTCATTTTTCTTTGGACATCATATCTCATTGTGAGTAAAAGTTGATATGATGTTTGTTAGTTTTTTAAATATATACATACATATAATTTTTTAAATTTATTTATTTTGAGTTTGGCACACTATTGAAAAGTAAAACGTTTAAAATTTACTCAAAATATGTTTGTTTGTATTTGTTCATAAATTTCCAACTACTAATTTCGTTAATATTGTTTGTCAGTATGTATATTTTTGTTTGTTTGTTTTAAGTTCAATAATTTATTTAATCATTTTTAATTAAGTTTTCTTTTCTTTGGTTCAAAATACGTACTCTTATTGTTTCTGGTTTTTCTTTTTTCTTTGTTTTCTCCTAATTAGTTTCTAAAAGGTTAATTTGTTTTATATATTCTTTATTTCAAGTTGTCATAATCACTAAATAACATTAACTATATATTTTTTTTATAGATTTAAAAAAATGGAACTTTAAACCACTTGATGATGGGCCGTGACGTTTTAACACATGTAAGTATGTCTATATGTTTCCATGTATTTAAGTTAAATATATATATTTTTTTGTGTAAATAGAACATGCTTTTGCATGCCATTTCGAAGGCAAAAATCGCCTGAATCCTTTTTGCTTTATTATTTGCGCGATTTAATAGGGCATAACGTTCATATGTTTTTAAAAAATTCAAACCAAAAAAATTTGGCTCAAGAAATATGAAATTGAAAAAAAAATTGAAGAATGCAATCAAACGAGTTTTTACAAAAGTGGGTTTTCATATTAATTAACCTATAAAATCAAAATTTAACGGAAACTAATTTATTTTGATTGCTTAAGCGAAGTATAATAAAAAAAAAAGCTATTGAAACTAACAAAAACTATAATATTGAAACAAAAAGATTTCAAAAAAACTGTCAAAATATTCCAAGTTCTGTCCACATAAATAACTTTATTAATTGACTTAATTATTCATTAATTAAGATGACATTCTGTTTTACAAATAACTTATAAAATGAGAGCAATTAAAATACGTCATGTTAACACATACATTTCTACAAAACTTATTAAATATTAGGTGTGATCCCGTACTTTTTGGGTAAAGTTCGGTAAAGTGAGAGTAAGCAAAAAATTCTCTCGCATATTGTTAAAAATGTACAAAAGTGCGGGAACAGAAAAAGCCACACTTCTTTACCAAAAGAAAACAACGAAGTGTTTTGAAGTTTAATACGTGGTATATGGTGTCTGCGTGCAAGTTAAACTCAAGCAGTACTTAGTTTAATCGCCGTTTACTCTTATTTTATTACAATCTTTATTTAAAATCTTTTAATAATAGCTTTTTGCTGTTTTTTGCAGTTTGTAATTGTTTATCTTTTTAAAACAGCTGATCGTTTGCCTGTTTTCCCAATCTGCCCGAAAAAATTCTGCGGGCTGTTTCGTGCAAGAAGAAGAAGAATTTTGTTCTCTCACAATCTCCCTCACTTGCCCAAACTTTGAGCACGGGAACAGTTTTGGGTAAGATTGGGCATCCGCGGGCACCCAAAGTAGAGTACGGGATCACACCTACTAAGTACATAAATAGCCAGACACACACACACACACACACATACACACCTTCGATTTATATATATTACTAATTATAAAAAAAAGTATTTGAATCTCATGGAATGAAATAAAAATTATTTAACAGAGTATTTGCGATGAAATTTCTATTCTATACGAGTCTAATATTTTTATCATAATAGTGTTATTATTCCCCACTGTGCCCCAGGGCGAAAGGTGGCAGCTCTCTTTCTTTCCGTATGTGATGCCATTTACGTGCGATTCTAATAATCTTTCCAGTGGATCTTCGTTTTCATTCGAGTTCATGATCGCAGTGTTTATGGTAACAAAAAGAGTAATCTTTAGAAAATGCGATAAGAGTTTGAGTGGTCGCAGGGTATATTTAACACATTTTTATTTTTCATTAATTTGAATTTGACTTTTCAAAGTCAACAGCTGATGAAATCGATTTGCAAAGCCGTGTGAAAGTTATTCGATAAGAAAAAATCTCTCTGCCCAAAACGGTTCTAATTCAAGGGCACGCCACTAATTTAGTTCAAAAGCTATAGGGATGTTCACACACACACACACACAGAGTAGCCTGTGAAGTTTTCTAGGAACTCCGAACATCGAGATCTAATGGGGATTTTATTTTGTTGGAGTTGCTGTAACCAAAAGAAAGCAGGACAAAGTTAGTTGTAGTTTTTGGGGGGAAAAAATAAGCCAACGCAATCACAAAGAAATGAGAGCAAAGATGAGTTGCCACCGTAAATTAACCAGCGCAATAAATTAGGGAAATTTCATTAAAATAAAAAACGGAGTAATAAAGCCCGTAAAAGGTACCAAATGAGTACTTAGTGTACTATAATACGTTTGAGTCTGGGTTTGTATCGAAAAACTTATGAAAATATTTTAACTTTTCAACCCTGATACACAATCACGCACACATAAATAATTTCCTCTTGAGGAATTTATTTGCAATTTGTAAGGAAATTATCGGGACAAGTTTAGTGATATTTTATAGGTTAAAGGGATACGAAATTTGTATGCAACTTTTCCGTAAAAATATGGGTTATTAAAATAAACTTTTCCTACACAACTTAACTTTAAAGCTGATATTGTTTTAAGAGCTTTAATTGTGTGGTACTTATATCGATATAATACCGTCATAATTGAAAGCCCTTTATCGAAACCAGTACTAAAATGTAACCTTAAAACTGGCCAACCATGCTATTAGCGTATATTTTGGTCATTAAACCGATTCTTATAAATTGTAAGTAAGTACGCATGCGCATAAACTTTAGAGCTTTAACAAATAAGTTTCAAGCTGAAATGAAAATTATGTTTAGTGTTTAAAATGTTATTAATTAATATGTTTGTGGTCCCTGATTTAATATATTAAATAAAATATAAAATTAAATTAAAAAGCCATGCATAATAAAATACATGCATATGCAACTATATTGATTTTCTTTTCATGAACGGATTATTTGAGATGTACTTTGTTTATGTATGTGTTTTCTTACTCTTCCAACTTCTATTTGTCTATTTCAATATATTGAGTAGAACTTGTATTTAACGATAAATAACAGGAAACCGAGGTTAAGGATGGAAATTGTATGTTGTTTTTACTGTCTCTCCGAAATTCATTAAATCAAATAAAAATTATGATAAAGTTTTCAGCCAACGAGTCGCTAATGTGCCGTTAATTAAGCCGTGATAGTTGCCGACCATTGGATGGAGAGGAGTTGACGTATCCTCCACAGCGGCTGTTTGTTGTTAATAAATTTTAATTTTAATGGGCTCTCCTTACGTTCGCTTTTCCTCACATTTTGCGGTTTAACTTCTTCGGCGGTCTGAATGTTCCGATTTCTGCCTTTATTTCTTATGTAACGTTGAATAGCGCTCTACAAAGTCCCACTGACAGAGAGGAACCCTTTTGCAACTGTTGGCAGACATAGCAAGACACAAGACTGCGATGCCTGAGGTCCCGAGTTCGACTCCGTACTCAGTCATCAATGTGGTGTCACATATTTCTGATCTGCATTAGTGCAGGATTGTGTTTTTTTATTCTTTCAGTTTTCGATATCCAAAACGATAACGACAACTAGAATGACTATTTGAATTAGACAATACAATCAATCAACACGGTGTTGCGGCGATGTTGAGAATTAGAATAAGATTGATGGAGTTTTTTTAAACCGATATGTCAAGTGCATGAAAGAAATAGTACATTCGACTATCGATAATTTGAATTTGAAGGAGAAAATGGCGAATTTTTTAGATTTTAAATTAATAAGAGTTCAATATGGATATAGAAAAATTTTAAATTAACAAGAGTTAAGTCTAATTGACTCAATCTGTCTTTATCCACTGAGTTTCCAAATTTTGTGAGAGCTGAAAAGAGAGCGTTACTGGTATACGTTCTGAGCGTGACTGTGGTAAAGCAGTGAGACAAGTCTTTGCTTCATTTAAAGAAACTGTCTTCTGGTGCTACACTTCCTCTTCATCCATGGAAACCAAATTACGAAGTGGCCTGACTTTTTATTAGAAACTTCGTTTTCTATGCAATAAGAATCCGATTCGAAGAACTATCAAAGCCTTCAATAGTTTTGTTAGCAGTTAATGATGGGACTATATATCCATCTGTAAAATCGAAAGCATAACAACTTCCGCCGCGTACTCAACCATCGGTTTCGGAAGAAGGAGTCAAGAGCAGAAAAAAACGGAATAAATATTATTGATATCCTGCAATATGGGATCTCATTTTCTTGGCTGAAAAAGAGCGATGCAGTCCTTATTTTCTCAGATATTTTTATCGGGAATATTTGCCATTATCCTTGACCAAGTTTTCTTAAATTGTAGTTTCGGCTAAAGAAAAATACCGTATTTCCTGTATTAAGCGATTTGAAAACGTGCCATTTTCTGATCCCATCGTATTAATTTGAATTGAGCTCTTATCCATCGTTTGGAAAATCGGAATTCGGGGACGAAGGTTAGGGTCAGTATTGATTTTTTTCTTGGATAGGGCGAGGGCGGATTGTCCAACACCAAAAGAGCTTTCAATGGGGGTGTTTACACTTGGAATTTGTAAAACATTTTTCATAAAAATTTTTAATTAAAATAACTTTTCGAATAGCCAATCTTTTTAGAAGAGTTATAAAAAAAGGCGCCTAACATTTTTGAATGCTGTTGGATTTTCTAACTTTTTCATTACTAGAAGAGAAACCGCAAAAAAGGAGGTAAAATGTATAAATTGTGGGAACCATTGATTTATCCGGATTACTGGATAGTCCGGACTAGGAAGTGTTTTTTGCCGGATTGGACAGGTTGTTTTTTGCTTTCTTTTATAAAAAAAAATTAAATCCTTCAAGGCCTAACATATGAAAATTTTTTCGGACTTATAACAGTTTAACAAAACAAGTTTTTATAGAAAAAACTATTTCATAAGCTTCTTATAAGTCAGTGTTTTCAAATATAAATCAGGCCTATTGGATAAAAGGAAATTGTCTTTAAGATCATTGGGGAGACACGTACGTGTTGTATAGTAAAGAGAAGGCTTTAAATTGTTAATTGGCCTTAATTTGTATGTAAGTGAGAGAGTGAGTGAGTGGGTGAGTGAGTGATAGAGGGGTGGCCACTGTCAAAGGAATTATTTGTCTACATGAGAAAGTAATAAAACGATCGTTAATACATATTCAGTATTTTACATTCATATACATATTTAATAAATCTATATAAGTTATTAAAGCTTTCAGATTTCATTATACTAAAGTAGTTCTTTTTTTTCTCTTAAAAATATATAATTTTATCTTATGTTAAAGAGGTATTTACAATATACAGACATTTTTCACACCTTTTTATGTTTCAAAGATATAGAACACTTTCCTAAAAATCAAATCAAAAATAATAGTATTTGACGTGAAAAAGAAAATTAATTTTCCCTTTCGCATAATGCGGAATATTCCGAATTTTCGGAATACTTCACCGAAGTACGTCTGTTAATTTTATGTACCAGGTAAAATTATAAATTGTCCAGCCCTGGAACCGCGTTTTTCATTTTGCTTAATATTTAATAACAATTTAATTCTTCCTGGAGAATAAAAACAAATGAAACAGAAAATAAGTGAAAACCGCTCCGGAACCGTTTTTGGGATTTTTGCTGATTATTAATTGAAGTGTTGCCAATACGAATAAGTCAATCCGAATAAGCCAATCCAAGGCCGAAGACTTTAGATCTTCCGTCGGCTTCGTAGAACCGATTATAACGTTATAACAAAAATAAATAATTTGTAAATATGTAAATAAATATTATTTGAATTTTATGTTGTTCTTAAAAGTACAATGACTTTCATTTGATCGCTACGAAAATGTTCTATATTTTAACGTAACTTATTAAGAAAACATCCAGTGTCATATTGAAATCATCGTTAACAATAATTTTAAATACTTTTGTAAACTACAACTGCCATTTGAATGACACTAATTATTTCTTAACACTTTAAATGCTTTTTGGTTCTTTTATTATAATTATAATTGTAATTATAATTAATTTTTGTTTGTTTGTTCTTTCTATGCCTTTAGCTTTTCTGTTTGGTTGTTCTTAGTTTTTTTTAACCCTAAAAGAAATTATACTACAATATAATTGTACCTTTTAATACTGTAAAATTGCTTTAATTTACTGCCTAAAATACTATTAACATAAGACCGATTTTTAGTGCTCTTGACTAGTTTTCAAAGTTTATCTCTGTCACGATCAATACTCATTGCTTTGAATATACTCCCCCGGCCAGTGCCGTAACGCAAATTAAATTGATCCAGACTGG
This sequence comes from Linnaemya vulpina, assembly GCA_963675445.1. Taxonomy (NCBI): domain Eukaryota; kingdom Metazoa; phylum Arthropoda; class Insecta; order Diptera; family Tachinidae; genus Linnaemya; species Linnaemya vulpina. The sequence continues at coordinate 61,601,041 of OY776280.1, read as the reverse complement.
ATGCTCTGGGACGTCCAGACACATGAGCATTATCTGCATCCGTTTCACTGTATTCGGTTTCGGTGTCACTGAACTTGCGCCGCCTGCGTACGGTGGTGGTTGCACTTAATTTTGTACCGCTGAACTGCAAATTATCGGATAGTGAGAGAAAACGTTTGCGCTCTTGTTTTTCCATTTCGGCCGCCAACATTCTAACCTCCCAGTCGTTGTGGTGAACATGATTATCCGAATTCTCATTATCCTCATCATCGTCATCGTAATCATCGTCGGCATGTAGTTTTTCAGAGGATGAACTTGAGCTCGTGCTCTCGCCAATATCCAAGATGACACTATCACTAATGCGGGATAAATTTCCGTGTATATCTGCCACAACGATCGGTTGATTTGTTGGCCAATTGCTACCGTTTTTACTCTTTGTTGCACTGCCGCCAGTCTTGCAATAGTGGCCATAGTTCGATGTAGCTAAATCGATTCCACTGGTTTTGGGCGAACATGTGCAACACCTTTTAGCTTGAGTTGGTGGCGAAGAAGTGAAAACGGTGTCAAGAGAGTCGCCACGCTGAAAGATATATAATCAGAAAGGCAAAATTAGTTAAAACGACAGGCTATTTGAAAGCAACTTCAAGTGCCACACGTGGGATAAGTAAGTGGTTGCATGTTACGACTGATATAACAAATATCGTGCTCAATAAAAGCTTTAATTGCTTTATCCTCTAGAAGGCATACGATTTGTAGGGCGCACCAGAGACCATGGCTGGGCAAGTCTCTACAGTTTGAGTTATTATTGAACTAAATAGAGGTGCACTTTCACCTTCTTTCGGCCTTTAGAGTTAAAAGAAAGAAGTAGCCATTCTAGTTCTTACTTCTCCCGGGAATTTTCGGAACAGTATCACTGTTCAGTGGCCAGTGATATGCCTTCGCCATTGAAACAGAGTGACAACAATTAACACAGCCATGCAGAAATGCTGATCAGAGAAATTCAATGAAATATAAATGACTGACTACGGAATTGAACAGCAGCTGGTGATATGAAGTACCACGTCCACCTTTGGAAAACTTTTGGTAGACACTTTAGAGGTCTTCAGTTGTTTCCTTATAAATTCCGCTCAAACAAAACTTGTTCTATTGCCAGCAGATCTGTTTTACAATTGTACAAGAACTGTACTATTAAAAGTTTTGTGGAAAAATATATTTTTATAGTTGTTGTTTTACCAATTGAATACCAAAAATTGCATTTTGATGTAAACGAATGTGCTTTCAGATCCCATAGGCGTATATAGATTTTACCTATAGCTGGTAGATATTTATACAAATACGCCACTGGTTCTTGTGGTACATTTTGAAATATATAATGCTCAACTAGTTTGAGTTAAATTTACGCGATCCGAAAGGTATTTTCATGTAGATAAGCACAGTGCAATTATTATAAGGTATCGCGGATCAATTTAGGAGTCATACTCCTCTCAATATTTAAAGTCGTCAGAATGCACCTCAATATTGTAGCTTGAATAAAATCGTCAAATATAAAAGTTCTGCGGATCCGAAAATTGTGTTTGATAGTGTGGAATGCCCTTCAAACGACTGTACAGTTTTCAATTATTTCTTATCATTATGATTTTAGAAAAGCGACAAGAAAATCTTTCTCACAAAAAGATATTCTTGTTACCTGTTTTTTATTTGAGATTTAAACTTTTAGTGGCCTATTTATGATTTATTAATGATTTTCGCTCTTCTCTTAGAATTTATAAATTTTGAGAAAAACAATTGGAAAAAAAATCAAGTGATTACCATGAAAAGTAGTTCTGCTGATGAACCGGAACTGCTGTTGTCATCAATATTCGGATTTTCAACTCCACCAGCATCCGCATAATAACTAGAATTTTTTTCTCTGTTCGTTTTTCTTCTGTTTGTTGAGGTGGCATTCAGTTCCATTGTCTTCAACTTGGACTGCAGATGTGCAATAAGAGCATCTCTTTTTTCAACTTCCACCGCCATGCTGGAAAACTGCGATTCAAATTTCGATTGTATTTCGTTAATGTGTGTACGTATAACGTTATTGATGCCGTTTAAGATTTGATTATAACAGTCTTGTCCTTCCTGGAATTCTAATGAAGAGAGAAAAAAAACAACAACAACATGAACATAATCTAAGGAAGTAAAATCAAATTAGAAAGTCTTGTTAAAGCTCGGAAGCGTGCATCTGAAATCTGTTAATAGAAAACAAAAGTATCTCTTTGCTGTTCCGCATTCACAAAAGCTAAGAAGGATAATTAAAAGCTATTCGTATTAGATAAAATTGCAGGTGTCAAAAGCAATAGTTTGATCAAATATTTTCAATATAAAATACTTAAGATACGTACCTCAACAATTAATGTGTTAATGAAAAGGTCAAAATTAAAAAGGAATTAAAAAAGTTAAAATTCTGAGCAGTTGCAAATAAATATGAAAATAAAGGGACAAAGGACACCCGCAGGATGCTATTTTTATTTAAAAACTCCTATATTTTCAACTTCAAATCCTTATTTTCTTCCTAAAAAGTAGCTTTAAGAAAATACCTTTCCTGCAACATATTGAAAACTAGAACCATTTTCATTAAATTACCTTTTCGAAAAAATCTTTTTTCTTGTCAGTACTTATTTCAAAAGGTTGTTTCTTAAGTACTACTCCTAAAAAGTAGCTGTTTCAAAATCCACTCTTTCTAAAATGTTTGGAAAAACAATATTTTAAGAAAGTACCTTTTCTAAAAGGAACTTCGTTCAAAAAGTTCTTTTAGATATTTTTCTTACGAAAAAATAGCTTTAAAAAGTACTTTTCTTGCAACATATTAAAAATTTTAACCTCTTTCATTAAGTACTGTTTTTAAGTACTATTCCCAAAAAGTAGCTGTTTCAAAATACAAATGAGTTTCCTAACGAGTACTCTAAGAAAGAGCCTTATCTGACAAGAATTTCTTTTCCCATGAGGTACCGTTCTCAAAAAGCACATATTTTCTAAAAGTTTTTATATTGCAAATGCACATTTTCAAAAATTACACACTCAAAAACGTACCACATCCAACAATATATTTTTCCCAAGAAAGTACATATTAAAATATACATATTTAAAAAAAGTACTTTTCTCGAAAAGTGCCTGTACCCAAAAGTATATTTGCAAAATATACCAAATTAATCTTCAAATTAACCCTTTAATGCCACTGTTCAAGAATATTCTATATCAATCAATGATATGTGGCCCAGATTATAAAAAGTTGTTGAAATTTTATTTACGCTTTTAGTACTTTTTTATCCCTTTCGGAAAAACACACGCTTATAATATAACAGTTTATACCTGAGTGTCCTGAGGAGGGGGACACTACTGGGCTGTGTTTTGCTTAACGTTCCGGTGAGACTATCCCGCCACCAGACATGATTCCTACTTGTATTTAATTTAATAATTTCATGATAAATTGTACAGAGACTTGCAACTGCTTAAAAATGCAAATTAATTAAAATAATAATTGTGATTTATAAAAAGCGAGAGATTTGATGTGTTTGACAATATCGGGGCAGGAGTGAGAAGTCAGTATTGGGACTTCTACTAGAGGAAGTTAAATCGTGTAGAAATGCATTTTAGTGTAAAAAAATTGGCTCAGAGCAGTTACCTTTTTCTATAGAAACATGGCACGAGCCGTGTTTGGAGGCTGAATGCGGGAATAAATCTGCGGCGAACATTTGAAGTGTACCGCTGCTATTGTTGTTCACCTGAAAGCTTTGCGAACAATTGGCAGCTGTACAACAAGTGGCAATCGATTCGGCTCTGAGTAGGTCGGGTGGTGACATGACCGATTTACCATGAAACGATGACGGGACAGTAGTCAGAGTGGGTGGGGGGTTAAGAGTCAGTTGTTCGCCTTTAGTGCTGTCAGAGGTGTTGGTGATAATGATGCTGCTACTGCCAGGAGGGCTAGAAAGAGTTGAATTGAATGTTACACTCTTGTACAGTTTACTGTGCCTCGCCACGTACCCTTCAATAGTCGGCTCCCTCGGTAGCCCTCTGCAAGGCAATTTTTGTGCTTCCATTTCATGAGTAGTCACCCCTTGGTGTTGTTCCCTCTCTTGGCTAATTCTCTTTAAAATGCTTTTCAGTTTTCTCCTTTCCAGCGTTTCGTTCGATTCCGGACTCAGAGGCGTGTAGTCATGCTGGACTGTATCTAAGCGATGACGATGGTAGTGGGAACGTTTTGGTTTTTCTGATGCCGATGCCGAAGCCGGAGCCGAAGTATTGGTGGAAGTGGTTGAACTGGACTCGTAGGCGGTGTAGAATTGTGAGTTCATTCCAGTTGCATCACTGTGGCACCGATAAAGCGACTCTGATATCTGGGCGCTATTAGTTTGGGAGCTGTCTAGGCTAAAGCTTCTGGTCTGTAAAACTTTTTCAAGTTCCGCCAATTTTTGTCGTTCGTTTAGAATCTTTAGCCGTTTGACAAACGGCAATCCATTGTATTCGGGCGAAAGATCAAAAACCGACTGATACAGTTTCGTATGACTGGAAAAGGCGTTCTTCAATTCTTTTGCGCTTTTCAGTGACTTTGTTGCTCTATCGGATATTCTTGTTCTTGTAGTACTGCTGGTTAGCGTTTGATCGGGTTGTGGGGGAGTTGAGGGCTTCATGGTGTTTGTGCGCCTCTCTTCTCTAATTACGTGCTGGGGTATACTTCCCACTGAGTATATTTTTGGAGGCGAGGTGATTTCATCCGATGATGTATTTGATGTGGCTAAACTTGTATAACTCGACGATATTAGAGTTGCCAATTTTAATTTGGACCACGGTTTAATTGGTGTATCTATATCGGAAGCAACTGTGGGTGTTGCTGTTGTTGTGGACGGTTTGACAATTTTGTTAGCAACGATGGCTGCTGGTTTATGAGATTTATTATTGGACCCCTCTGTTTTGTGAACAACACCCATTGACTCTTCTGCTGGCCCGCATTTTACAACCGTTAAAGTTTTCGGTGGCTCCTTTCTAACGTTCGCCATTAGCTTTGCCGCAGTCTTGTCGCTCGCTGTTTCAGTGGACCTTGAAATGGCCTTAGCAGAACTTAACGATTCATAGTCGACAGCCGGCTGCTGTAGTTGCTGTATCTTTTGGCGAAAAGAAACTTTCATGGCGGGCTTGCCTTGATCTGCCATAAGTGATATTGATGTTGCATTGCTACTATTGTGATTATTACTAGTGCTACTTCGGATATTCGATATGTTTTCTAACTTGTTACATTTTTCAAATGCCACAGATGAAATCTATAAGAATATAATATTTGAAAGAGGAAGAAGAAGAAGAAAAGAAGAAAGTGTCAGTGATAATTACAAGAGCTGAAAATAAAACAAAAATTTTAATACCGGTAAACTGGAATCATTTACAGGATGGGGAGGATCGTTTTTTATCTTCAATTGCTGCAATCGCTGTATTAAAGGGAGTCCTTCGTTTATCTCCCTTTCGGGCTCTTCTTGTATTGATTCCTGCGGCGATAACGTACAGGTAACATGTGAGTGAGGTGGAGATTTCTGTGGTGGTGTGGACTTAACAGCTCGCTCTTCGCGATCCTAGTGCAAGACACATAAAGACACATACAAAACTACTTTTAGGAGCGGGGATTGACACAGAAATAAAAAACGGCGTGATTTACAAAAACATAAATTGGCAAAATACATATTTACATACATTAAGAATTTTTTCTTTATATAAAAACGAAAAAAAGCAGCAGGCAATAGGATATACAAATTAAAATTTCGTTAAACATTTTTCTTTCTGACGAAATACAGTTTTAACATGCAGTTGCCAAACAAATTGTATTGATTTGTGGGCAAATAAATATTTCTTTCTTACATATTTACACACACACAAACAGCGTTGGGTCACAAGTGTTTGTCAAATAATTGTAATCTTTGCGGGAGAAGTTAAAAGCACAACTAGAACTGCTCCCAGTTGGAAGCAGTAGATTGTAATAATATCTGATATTCATGTTGAGTATTTGACCAAAGTTAAAGTTCTTTATTTGGCCGGTCCGAGTCTTATATACCCTGGACCGACTCATAAGTAAAGGGTGGTCAAATTATAAATAAAACAAAAGCTTGCTGAGAATTGCCTCTCCTGGTTTTCATCGGCAAAAAGAAAGTCTTTCAAGATGTTTGCCAAATTAAATCTTTTTAACTCTGACTAAATGAAAACGGAATTACGCTCAAATTGAACTATCAGTGATCTTTAGCGTTTAGTGGACTTGAAAAAAAAGTCAGCTGTAAGTTGCGTATGTACAGCATTTATATTTTACCATCGTGGATTAAATTAATAAATAAATTACCGGGGTGAAAACTATTATTAACCCTGGATGGTTACTCTTTATTTTTGTACGCCCAAATTACTCTTCGTTGAATCGACGAACAATTTTTAAAAATAATTCTAGTGGAATAATTTTTAAAGTTAAAAATAAACAAAAATATTTTACTATTTAATTTTGAATCTTGTGCTGATCTAATTTTGCCAAAATGTTATTAAATTCAAAGTGATCAATTGAGGGATTTACTGGGAATGCTTGAAAGCAATTTTTGTTTGTGTTTAAGCAGGGCTTTAGTTTTTATATTAATTTTAAATCACTTCTGGTTAGAACGAAATACCCCAACTCTGATGATTAAAGTTCCAAATATTTCAGAACCATCGGCTGCCGAGGTCGAAAGCATTTTTAGTTTTTATGTACTATTTACAATAGAATATATGTTTTAATTTACGACAAATTAAAAAGTTACAACAAAAAGAAAGTTTTCGCTGATTTAAACCAAAACTTGAATGCTATTTTTGGACTTAACTTTTGATATACAATAAATGAATTAAGACAAGTTAGAAGAAACATACAACGAATAACATCTGACGACATACAATAATATTGATAAAATAAAACATTCAGAAAAGGAAAATGAAAGGAAATTCAAAAAATTACAAAATAAAAAATACCGGAACAAGAAAAAACTGTTGACAGAGAAAAGAAGATCTCAACACTGACCTGTTTCTCTTTTAGCAAACGTAACCTTTGCAAAAGCGGCAGACCGGCACCAATTGGACTTGGCGACTTGTCATGTAGTTCTTCTCTCTCTAGTGCCGTTTCCTCCTTTTCTTCTGAACGAACACGAGACATTCGCTTTAACGTTGATTTGCCATTTTTGGGAGAAGTGCTGTGTAAAGGCTGCATCTCTAATGATTCATCACTTCTGCGCGTTGTCCTATAGAAAAATTTAATTATTTTATATTTTACATTGAAATAATCAAATAGAACTCTACTGATTAGAAGAAGCTGATTAGACGGACACATGCAGTATAGAATAGCTAAATTAAATTAACCCTGGATGGTTGGTTACTGTTTGTCGAATCGACGACGCTTTTGTTTTGCTCAAATTCGTATCGAATTTTAAGATAAATTTTTTTGTTTATTTTTTCATTAAAATACTTGACCCAAAATGTTCTTGTTTATTTTTAATTTCAAAAACTTCTCCGCTAGAATAGTTTTTTTTTTAAATTGTTTGTCGATTCTACGAAGAGTAACTTGAAGGTACAAAAATGAAGAGTAACCATTCAGGGTTAAGTGCCAAGGGGAATGACAATGTAATTCGTTTTCCCGAAAATGCTTCTCAGCTCAGTGCAATAGTTTCCTAGTCCAGGCAACATAAAAAGCTTAACCCCTTAAACACCAATTTGGCCGGCAGTTTCAACAGAATCTTGCAAGAATGATTTTTGAGAGAATATCACTCGATATTCTTCGTTCTTTAGAATGATGATGAAACATACAACTCGGCTGAAAGTTGAGAGTAGAATAATATTTTAGGGATATTTTTTATCCGTTTGAAAATCTTAAACTGTTTTTTTTCTAAATCGCATGCTTGTAAGAAAAATCGTAGTATTTTTTTAGCTGATACATTTAAAGAATTAAAATACGCTGTGCTCATTAAATGCTTGTCCATTGAGATGCGTTAGTCCATAAAAGAAACTGCAATCGATAACTTCAATATCAAGCGTATTATTGTCTGCTGTTTACAGTGAATTGTCATCAGTCATGTCACAGAATGGTTGCGAAAGTGACAAAACTTTCACGCACATAAAATTAATTCTTGTTAAGCGTTCTTTAAGGGATAACATCACTATGCAAGCCACTTGTCAAACAAGAAGAATTTTTATAATGGGTGTTATTTACAGAGGTATAGAGATTTAAAATGAAATAAAACAAAGATGAAATTTACTCCATTCAAAAGATAATCTTCTAGCAAAATAAATTTCCACAATTCGGAACCGTCTATTTATGAAGATTGAAATGCTAAATCACTTGACAGCTGACAAACTGGACGCCAGTTAAAAAAGTGTTGCCAATTTAAAATTTTACATCTCAAGAAAAATCACTCTCTGTTTATAAAATCTTGTTGTATGGTGTCTGATAGCACCCGAGCGGGGCTGTTGAATTCACAAATTATTCTGAGAAAAAAAAAAAGAAGCAGCTTCAAACGCTAAGACTGATTATTTTGTGGCTCCTACACTGGAAAATATCTTCCTCAAATATTTTAAATTTCCCAAGTCGTGGCAACATTTTGAAAGCACGCGCCTCAAGATAACCTTAAAATGAAAGTCATTTGAGAGTCAAGCAGCTAAAGTCGACACAGCATATTTTAAAACAGATACTAAATACCGTGATTTTTTAAGAACACTTCGGAAGCCCTTAACATCGTGCCGCAATTTATCGACTATTTTCTTGGATGTACTATTTTCACTGCTGTCACTCTGATTGATATGACCGTGATGATGAGCATGATGGGAGGAGCCTTGGTGGTTTTCAGCATATTTGTCGGCCTGTGCCTTAGCATACTTTTTGTTGACACACCTGACTTCCATGAGACGTTTCCTACCAAGAGTTTGCAGGATCTCCTGAGCCTCGGGATAGTCTTTCATGGCTGTCAGAACATCTTCGCGGGATAGCGAAAACAGTTCGGAATAACCAACCGAACGAACATCAGCAGTACGTCTGAAATGTTTTTTTTTTAAAGATTTCATTAAAATATATTTGCAATTAGAAAGTTGAACGATTCGTTTTACTTGTTCAAGCCGTCCAAATTTAAAATGCCAATTTCACCAAAAAAATCACCCGCTTTCATGGTGGTAAGAACTTTGCCCGTTTCGCTTAAAACTTCTAAAATGCCATCGGCTATTATAAACATTTCACGGGCCACCTCACCTTTGCGACATATCGAATCGCCCGGAGTGAAAATGTAGGCTTTCATTTTTAAAACCAAATCGTGTAGAAACTCTGGCTGACATTCTTGAAAAATTGTTACTTTCTTCAAAACACTTAAATTTACGTGCAAGGCCAATTCAGTTTTTAATTTGTCGGGCAAAAGACCCAAAGCTGTATTTATATCACCGCCGCCTTGTATGCGTCCCCTTGACCAACTGTAATCATACCAACGCAAAACTCGGCGTTTCATACCTCCAGGCACCTAAAAGAATTTGGAAATGTTTCTATAAAAATGTCAATCCCAAATACGGATATTCCCGTTCACCTTGTGATGTCTCATATACGTTTTGGCACCATCTAAAAGACGTTCGAACTCCAAACGGTTGGCATTTCGATTGGTAATTACATTTCCAACCTGTCCCACGATGGTGGCGAATATGAAAACTCCAATCAAATAGCTGACAATTGTAAAAATATACCTGCAAATACAATCAAATAAAACTCAAACAAGCGTTTTTGGTGCGTACCAAATCAAGGCGTATCTACACCACAAGACAGCAGCAGCGATCTGTCAAACTCGCTGTCATGTGAAATGACAAATTTCTTGCGAAAAATAATCAGCTGCCGCTTTTCTGTCTGTGTTTAATACGTCTTGGATCAAAGTTTTCGAAAACTTGAACTGCTGTAGAATTATTTTCGTGTAATTCTTTTAACTGAAAATTTCACTCAATCCTTTGAAATTAATATCATTGATTGTTAAAGGCTGTCCCATTGCTTTTCGAAAACTTTGATGTTTGCTAATGATGTGCTCTACAGTTTAGATCAAAACTTTATCCGTTTCTGTCACGACTTGCAAATAATAATTATTACATCCCGACTTATGGCGGACAGCCCTCTAACGCTTTTGATGATATTCATTCCAAGGACTTGGTGTGAATTGTGAAAGTACAAGTAAATAATTTGCATACCCGTAATTTGAACCAAACTGAAGCAATCTCGATTTAATTCCACGCCTAGGAATCGATCTTGGGCCGTCCACCGAAAAATTGATTCTTAAATATTTATTATGGAAAAATTAAAGTAAAAAACAAATTAAAATTATTAATGTGAGGACCATAAATTTTGGCCATGTCGGAAGTTAAATTTTAAAAAATTTGCGGCCAATTAATCGCATTCGATATCGATCGATATTTCAATACGAAATTCGATATACAACGATTGCCGCAATTCCCTTGCATATGATTTATTAACACCTGAATTGACACCGCAATTACACTGAAGCAAATTTTTGTAATATTTGGTGGGGAAAAGACATTAACTGCCTGTCTGGAATCGGAGGGGAACTAAAGGCACCATAAACAGTTTGTAAAAAATTGTTCTTGGCACCACAATTGCACTAATTTTTACTGGGGAAATCTAGCTCTAAAACAACTTCACCTCAAAACTTCCCGACTCCTGGCTGATGAAAGCAGTACACATCAAAAAAACTAGGACAAAAGTGCTTACAAAATTCCCTCATTCAGCACAACATGGGAAGAGATAACTGGGAGTAGTACTAAAAGGACCACAACAGGACAAAGAGATAAAGTTTAGGAGCAGAACCTGTCGCCCTCAATTATGTCAATTGATCTCATCTCATCCTTGTAAAAGTTACCAGTACTTTTCATATAAAATTCCGTAACTCGGATCGGTTCCTAGTTCCTAGAAACCAGTCGTCTCATATATCAAAAAGGGTGCAATTGTTTAACTTGAAGTTCCCCACCACTATCCCCGAAAAAGTCCTGCAACTATTTTCTTCAATTTATTTTCTTTTTTTCTTTTGCGAAAGCCCAACTTAATTTCTAATATCGCATAAATATCTGAGAAAATACGTACTCTGCATTAGTTTCTGGCGTTGGCAAGTCCCCTATTGTTGTCAATGTTAGTGTGGACCAGTATAAGCTGCCCAAGTATTTTCTGGTCAAAGTGGCATAATCACCCGGTCGGTATGGATACACCCAATCGCCCTGTAATCAAACAATAAATAATTAAATTAACAAAACTTCTTAGCAATTCAGAATCTTACGCACCTGAAAACCTTCAGCTTCGGATAATAAATAATAAAAGCAACCAAACCAGTGGGCCAGAATTAATAAAATATGAATTAGGTTAACAACACGCCATAAATTTGGCCAAACAGTTCTACTTTCAACAATATAATAAAAACGAACGGATCTGTAAACCTGAAAAAAAATAGAAACGATATCTTGAGTTATTGTGTTTAGTTCGAACTGCGAGGTCTGTTCAAAAACTAAGTATTTATTTAGTCATCAATTTCTATTTTGTTCCATTCAAATGCATGACTGCGTGCCTAGTCGAACTCGGGGTCTAAGGCATCGCAGTCTTACTACTTAAAAAAAAGTTTTTAAAATACGTGTGCCATCATTCACTTCACTTACCTTAAAAAAACGAGTAAAACGTAACAGAGGCTGAGAGCCCATTTTCAATTGCAACAGATCGAAAGGTACTAGTGAAATAATGTCGAGAAAACAATTTCTCGAATGTACATAATGTGACATGAGCTTCTTATCGTCGTACACCTGCGAATTGCGTGACAAAATAATATAAAAATAAATTGAATGCAATTTAAAACGAACACTCTCACCATGAGACCCTGTTCTAAATAACCGGTTCGCAGTTGAACGATAATATCAAAAATGAATACAATATCAGTTGTAGTATCACAAATAAACCAAAATTTCGGCACCGCATTCTATGAAATTGCAAATTGTAAAACAGATATAATTTTTGTACAATTTTATAAGAAATTTGTTACTCACCTGCAATTCGGGAAAACTTTGGCGTACAATTAACGTCCACAAGTTGTACAGAACACTAATCGTGAGCACCATCAGCCAATAGAAGTAAAAATTCTCATCTGGATTTACAACCGAACGACGCTTTTGTAGGTAACGTCTTCGTCTCTTTAGAGCTTTGTCGACATCGCCTGAAGCACTTTCGGAACCGGTATCTTCGACAGTTTCCTTAAAATATAAACAAAAAATTGGAGTTATTTTTTATTACATAAATATGACCCACCACATGTTGCCACGTTATTAACTTAATTTTTTTTTTTTATAAAATTAATCACCGTCGTAAAGCGACTCTGAGTCAGTCAACCTCAAGCCTCGTTGGCAATTATTTTTTAATTTAAGTGCCTGAGCACTGATCGTTCGCTCTCTTTCGCGACTTTAGCGTCTCTCTCAGATAATTGTGTAGGATTACGATTCTTATTTTTCGTGATTAACTACGGTGCCACTTCTTGTGTGAAGGCAAAAGTCGTGTACAGTCAGTCACAGAAACGAATAACAGTCACCCCCCGGGTATCTCTACACCGATATCTTGCAAATTTATTTGCAAAGTATTTTCAATACAAATAAATGAATCATTCTACATCAATTAATTTTAAAGGGCTTTTTTAGAGGCATAGAAATTAGTTCGGAACGCTTCCTATGGACTCATAGAGATCATGGAGGTCTGATGAAAACTCAATTTCTCAAAGCGGTGTAAAAGCAATAACTCCCCGATTTTTTTTAATTTTCTAGTGGGAAGTTAAAAAAAACTACAGGTTGCTTTTGTTTCATGTGTATATAAATTTTATAATAAAAATTTTCTTTTGATAAAGTGGGCCACACAGTCCATAAAATTGTGAACATGCAAGATTTCAGAAAAATTTCTTACTTTTTTCAAAAACTATGAAAAAACTTCTGTGTAAATAAATAGACTTTAACAAACATGATTTGTGCCCAATATTTTTTTTTTTAATGAAATTACTATAAATATTTATCGACTTACTTGGGTTTCTGGCATTTGCCGAGTAGAGAACCGTTTGAGGAACGAGTCTTCTCTCTTAAGCGGTGGTTTCTTTTGTATGGCCGATGATATCTGTACAGTTGTGCGCAGTTTCATCCAGCGTTGATTAGATCGCGTCCTGTAGTATTTAGAAAATATCATTTTAATATTTACGTAATTCTTCATTTAGTTTTAGCAATTATTTTAATACAAAATAACAGATACCAAAGCCGATTTAATTTTAATAGTCTCTAATTACAATTGGCACCACCAGCGACGGACTACAAGAACAAAACTGGCTGTCGAATTAAACCAAAACAGGATACGTAATTTAATGTTTTGCTTCTGTTGTTCTAAAAAACATCTAATTTCACACCACATCCTTTTTGTATATTTCGGTGCAATTCTTCAAATTATCTTGTAAAAAAAAATTAAAAACTAAATATCATCTGCAGTTTTTTATTAAATGTTTGTTTGTAAATTTATTCGAAAGTAATAGTTTATATATTATTCACTCGAATGTTCGAATAACAGTTGGCATAGCGCGTGCCTGATATTAATAACACTTTTCTCTTTTTTTCATCAATTAGTTAATATGTAATTTAATACGCGGGGCCAATTTGTATTGATCTGCGACTAATCCTTATAGTTTTTGCACAAAAATGTATGAAACCATCCCACTGTGCGTTGCACATGACCCACGTAGGCAGTGGGATTGGTACCAGTTGTAATTAGGCTGTCAGTCAATCGGCCTTGGGCTAGACGAAAAATAAAAGAAAAGAAGAAGAAGCATAAGTAAAAAATTAAAGTCAAAATCGTAACTACATACACACGCACGCCGTACATGTGCACTATAGTACACACATACATAGAAACATAAATAAATACATGTGTATTTATGTACATACAACGACTACATACATACATATAATTTTAGCAACAATTGAAAAATAACTGTAACGAACTGTTCTTATTAATCATGAAACTAAGAATGATAATAACGATAAACACACAAACAAACACAAGAGGAAGAATATTACTACAACATAATAAATATGTACTTCAGATCATACTTACGTACATACATAACGGACTACTTAGAAAATCAATGAAGCCATCATATATACCCATACAGTGATACAATATCCAAAATCACATACGCACACACACACACGCGTATGCATTTTAATTATAATAATTTGTTTTTCTTGGCGCGTGTACTTGCGAATATGTACAACAAAATGGCAATTTAAAAACACACATACACATGTGCATTTACATATATACATATATATAAGAACAGAATAATATAACAAAAATAGATGCTTATAAACATGGACACATGCTTTCTTCCATATATGCGAAGGTATGCGACATGGCCCATGTCCCATACTTATTATGTTTGGTTTTGCGGCAGTTGGTTTTCTTGGGAAAATTGTTTATTCATTTTTGCAAATATTTTGATATGTCAGGCTTTTAAGAAAAGAAGTCTTGCCGGTGTCGTTGCTTCTTTGGGGAGGTACCCGGCCGCATACAATTATTTTTATAGGCAAATTGTCCGAAAAATGTTTTTAATTCAGAAAGACATGATAAATATTCCAAAGCACAGGAAAAAGTTAACATCAGTTTTATAAAGCAGAGCAAGACAGCCGTTTTCGAAAGCCACAACACTTTCATTACCAGTACTCTTGTGTCTTTCTATTTGTTGCCACTTGTTAGGTGGCTTAATTCGATGTGTTAACAATATCTATTTGTAGCAATTTTATTATGAAAGAGGGTACGAGAACTGCATCGAAACCGATGATAACACACTTTTCTCAAGTCCCTGTGTTGCCGTTTTGAGTATTTTTCTTCATGTTTGTATTTTTCTGAATATTTGTTTGTTTTTGAATTTGTATAAAATACAATTTTTTTTTTTGTAAATAGACCTCCAGTTGTCCCCGGGAACATCTGGGATTTCGACAAAAGTCTTAAGGATTACGAAACGGGTTTGTGTATTCGCTAAGCATGATCTATCATGTTTCTATCGCAATGAAAAATAGTTCTTAATAGAGAAATAAATTTATAAACAAAAAATAATATTTTTGTGAAGATTCATACGGGGCTCCGAATACCAGTCAGTTCTTGAAAAACGCCTCACAATACTACATATTTTTTTTGCTCATAAATTTATTTCTATACTGAGAACTATTTTCCACTTTCAGTTTTATTTACTTACTTTTTGTTAACTGAATTTATTGAGTGTTAACAACGAATTACAAGCGCATGCCCCCTTCCTCTTGTCTGTGTTTCCTCCTCCATTAAATTCAAGAGTTGCACAAAAAACTTTAACTGAGCAAATACACACACACACACATGTTCATAGACTTGCTGGTGCTTATGTATGTGGTACGTATGCATGTATGCATGTATATGTATATATGAAAGCGATACGGAAACGGATACAGAAACGTTTAACAACATCTACAATACAAATGAGTATGCACACGTTTTGTTTATTTTGGTTATGTATGATGACTATCTTCCTCATTCATTTAACAACGATTTACAATTAAACACACACTTCGAACAACTTAAGCATCACTAGAGAGGCATGCATGCAGTGACTTTTTCTATGATTTCTGAAGCCTTTGAAACTGATTTCTCTAAAATGGAACAATATAAATAACAATTTAAAAGAATATATACACAAAAGTTTTTAAAGCAAATAAATAACATCGGCACGCATACTTATACACATACACATAGAAATATATATATATATATAATATATATATATATATATATATATATATATATATATAGAATAATGTTAGAATACATTAAGAAATACTACTAAATTACAATCTGCGGACAATGAAAACTACTCAATGCAACAAAGTTAAATCTCTTCAGCACTAAATATTTTGTTAGTTATTTTATTTGCTCTATTAACAAAAATAATAGCAATTTATAACCCTAAGAAGTTGTCCGTAGACATTTTCTAAAGGCTTCTCTAATGATTCTATTATATGCCGAGCAAAACTGTAGCAATTCTGTGGGATAGTGTACCACACAAATTTTATGTTCAACAGCTTCTATATAGTTTATTATATTATTTTATTATAGCGCTCATTTAATGCAATGCTGTCATAATTTAAAAAATGCAGTTTTCAAATTCATGGTGTAGAATTTTCGCCATATTTTTGTTCTCATTGTGTAATATCTTATGTATTTTACTCCTAAGAAAAAAACTTTATTTTTAGATCTCCCTTAAGTTGCTAGTGAATTTAAAACTTTAAAAGCATTGTCTGCACAACTGCTTTATTTGAGTTATGACACTATTGAAGTAAATGAGCGGTATGTCCCATGATGTTGGAGTTAATCAGAGCAAAATATTGAGCAAAAATTAAAAAAAAAAATCTAATAAAAACTCTTGCGGTCAGTTTACATTCACACCAAAAACAACATTTTCGAATATGTTTTTGTTTCAAATGTTTGGCGATCCAACGATGACTTGTGACATCGGCGAACAGGCAGTCAATAAAACCAAAAAAATTTGAAAATTTTGAATTTTTCTTGGTGAATGATGAAGCCACAGGCGTATTAAATATAAAATATGTTCCTTTATGAAAAACCAAAAATTTAGTGCATTTTATTGATTAATTGAGACAATTATACCATAAATTAAGGAAATTATAAATTGAGAAAAATATATCTGCATATATATATATATATATATATATATATATACATATATATATATATATATATATATATATATACATATATATATATATATATATATATATATATATATATATAAACATATATATATATATATATATATATATATATATACATATATATATATATATACATATATATATATATACATATATATATATATATATATATATATACATATATATACATATATATATATATATATATATATATATATACATATATGTATATATATGTATATATATATATATATATATATATATTTTCTTTTTGCAAAAACGTACCCCTTCTGAATTTTCTAATTTCAACTTTTCTTTTATAAATTAAAAAATAAGCTTCTCTATTTTCAAAAGTGATTTACTCTTGGCGATTTACCTCCGATATCTATTTTTACATTTTTATACCAAGTTTCAGTTATCTCTATTAGATTTTTCTCACAAGCTGTTCACCTTCTTCTAACTCTAATGGATGTGCCCTATGCTTAGTTAGAATTAAGGGGGAACCGAGATCCCCAGATATCCCTTTTTTAGTTTTCTTATTTGTTCTTCACCAAGATCTTTTTTCGATTGCCGAATTTCAACTCTCTACTTATAATGGATTTGCCCTATGCTTATATACAACTGAGGGTAAACCTAAGCCCCCGGCGTAAATGTCCTGGTTTTGAAATTTTCTCACTAAGACCTATTTGTATTTGTATAGCGAATTTCAGATTTCTACACCATAATATTGATGAGTGAGTCAGTGAGTGGGTCAGCAACTGAGTGAGACAGTGTATATGTGACCTCGGAAACAGTTGATGATTGGTGGCCTATTTATATAGGCTTAAACTGGGTTCAAAATTTTATGATTTTGTAGAAATTAACCTCAAAGTTATTAGGAAACTTAGTCCGTGACAACAGATATAAAAGTTCAGCTTCAATTAAATTTGTTGTGGGTTGTCTTCAAGTTATATTAAATGCGCAGCAGCATTTCCTTATTAAAACCAATAATTAATAGTTGTAAAACTTTAAACAACGACTGATTTGGTAGACAAGGAATCGAAATACACAAAAAAAGAATTAGAATAATAATAAAACTATTACTTATCCTTATTAAATACGTATATCTATATTGTTGCACACATCTGTTAAAAGAAAATTCTTCTCAAAAGGTATCAAAAAACAAAAATTTCAAGCACAAAATGAATAGTGTTTTGTGTCAAGTTCATAAATAATTTTGTCTCTTTGAAGTTCTAATCATTAATCTATTAAACTATACCTGCAATTGTGTATATAAATAGTTTTGCATGTGTCTATGTGTATGTGTGTGTATGCATGTGTGAGTATATACAATGAGTGATGGAAGTGTCTTTTGTACAAAAGCAATCAATCAAATCAACTTATTTACAAATTGCAATTTCGACTATTGATTATGGCAAACGTGTCAAATTAAATAAAATACTTGCAACTATTTCTAAATTGTTAACTTATTTGGGCATTAAAGCACATTCAATAAATACTCTTAAGCTGCAACTATTTATGTAACAAGATTTTGTCACTTCTACTGGCATACTTAAAGCAATTTTATATTAAAAAAAAACTTTATGCAAAATAGTTTTGTTAATTAATTTTTCCAAAATATGCAGGATTCTTTGTCAAACGTTCAAATGTTAAGAATTGAATGAAAATTTGCTTCAATCTTAAAAAAATATATAATAGGGCCTTTCGAACAATAATTTGTTTAAAAAGCATACATGCCGATTATCCAACCCATTTTGATTAATTTGTTTTTTTTTTTTTTTTGTTGTTGCTATGAAATAGAATTTGAACTTACCAATCGGAATCTGGATCCGAAGTTCCATCTCCGATACGTGACTTCCTAAATGAATTTAAATGTCATTGATATCAGTACGCAAATTAAAAAAAATGAAAACAATAAAAGTTACAAACTCAGGCACAGTTTAAATGTTTGAAATTTTCTTTTGATATTGTATCACACTTTTTGTTAAACTTTATTCTGATTACCAGGTCTAAAGAAAAAACAAATGACTACCAGCATCAAAATATACTTATTACAAATAAGGACAGCAGTTCCTTAAATTTATTGTTTCTCGATCAGAGTTACATTTTGTTTGAAGTGATCGTTGAATGCGTTTTATTTAGTCCCTTTGACACACATCAAATTTGACTCATCTAGTCTTGAGTTTCTTTTTTTGTAAGAAAAGGGAGAAGAGAATGAAAAGAGGTACAAACCTGACTGTACCATCACGTTTAAGTAAATTTCATACTTGAAGTTGGCTGTAGAATGTTAAAGAGCATACAAAGTTGGAAGCAGAGACAAAGAAACAAAATATTCGTAAATGCAGTTTTAAAAGAAGTTTGAAGATCAATAAAACCTGATGTGTGTGAAAGGGCACTTATTAAATCAATAAACATTTTTCTGCTGACTTCTTGCAATTTAAATATTTCTAAAATCTTATTCCCCTGTACAAATAATCGGTAGTAGAATCAAAATTGTGAACGGTTAAGATGAGTTTTATACCACCGTATCATGCGTATCCAGATGCCAATTCTGAGTAGAACAATATTTTGTTTAATTTTTTTTTTTATTATTCGAAAGAAGAAGATAAAAGAAGCTGCCTCATTGACATTAATGCAATAATTGGATTAAACACTCTATTCTAGGTAAAAAATCAAGAGAGAGAGAGAGGGACAAATGCAGTTTCTTCTCTACCGTTATTACACAAATAAATACGCATTTATGTACACTTATATCTAAGCATGTATATAAGTGCATGAACGAAGTTTCGAAAACTGCAAACCCTTAAAACATAAAGGAGTGTTGCACCAAATTGTTGCATCATTGTTAATTGGCCGAAGACAAATGAATTAAATTTCACTATAAAAGATTATTTAAATGACAATTAAAATATGACTGCATTCGATACACCAAATAAATATGTATATGAGGATTAAATTTAAATATGTAAATATATTTATATGTATACACACTATGAGCTATTCCATGCAAAATTACCGAATCCGTACGAACAACTGGCGCTTGTTGGATTTTTCATAGACTTTGTGAAAAATGCTTCTTACGATCCCGAAAAAGGACAATGTGGGGAATCACCACATTCTTAGAAAGTTTTTGTTATTTTTAGGTTTAATTCTTAAAGGATATATATATTTTTCTACCATGAGTGGGACCAGCACTCTGGGGACGACCCTGGGAAAGGAGGGTATAGTGGTAAGAGGATAAATGAAGACATATTAAAGGATAGATAATTTCTTTGTAGCCATTTTTTACTTCGCCATTGAATACTTTTGCTACAGATAACGGCGAAGGCTGGTGCTGCATTCTGCTCTTTTCAACGATAAGTGAAACCTTCTAGAGCTGTACAAAACAGCTCTTTTGAGTGAGCGCTCTTTTTAGCTCCGCTCACTTTACTGAATTAATTCATTCAGTTGTTTCAGTTCATTCAATAGCTCAGTTGTTTCAGTAGCTGATAAATAAAGATCACTACATCCCTGTATGCATTAGCACACGTGTGTGAATTAATTCATTTTTTTCGTATGGACTTTGACATACAAACTGAAACATCACTGAAAAGAGCTACTGAAAGAGACAGATCTAATGAATCAACTGAAACAACAGAGCTAAAAACGCTAAATTGAATCAAAGATTCACCTCGCTCAATTGACTGAATGATTCAATTGAATTAATTCATTCAGGAGCCGTACAGCTCTAATACCTTCGTCTTTATGACATCGACAACAATTCGATGCCATATTATTCACCTAAAAGAGCTCTGGCGAGAGCCTCCCCCAACACCAACTTTACAGCACATGGAAATCGCTACTTTCGTTAAAGACTTGTTCTGAGTTCAAATGTGTGGAAATTGTGGAGCAGCAGCGATGTTTTGTATGGCATCGCTTTAGTTGCTTTTTTGTTGCATGTGTATGCAACATTGTTTGAGGTGTAGAAAGAACACCTGTTTGTTTACGTTCAGAGTTGAAAAAATGTTGCCAGAAACGTTTTCCATAAGAAACATGCTGCCTGATTTATTTCGTAAAAACAGACTTTTGCAACATTATGTCGCAAGTATTTCGCACGAAAAACTTTTATATGTATTTTTACAGCATTTGGTGCGAAATCTTGAATGGAGCAGCTTCGATAAATATTGGCTGAAAAACCTAATCATTCTAATATTTATTCCTTTGGATCGTTAAGAAGATTTCATCAAAGTTAAAGTTCTAAAATATGCCAGTAAAGAGTTTTCTTCTTTTATCATTTTCTATGGAATAGCTTCAGTAGAAAGAGAGTGGAGAGAGCGAGAGAGATAATAAATTGAATAACTTGCTAAGAGAACTACTAGTGGTAGTGGAAAAAAATAATATAAGAAAATATATTATTAGACTGTAGAACTAAAGATTTAAACAACATGACTCTACTGTCATAATACAAATAAGGGAATTATTGAAAGAAGGACCGTTCCTTTTGATTCTTCTCAATGTACAATAATATGCCATCACTGCCTTAACATTTTTCCACTTTTGATTGGTGTTACCATTTCTTGTTGCTGTAGTAGAAGAGCTCTTGTCGATCTCATTGTTGGCATTGTGAAGAAGAGTTTGTTGGCGGATAATGGCAGGTGTAGGGTTAAGAGAATTGCTGGTGCCAGAATGGACGATGCTACCACCAAGAATTTCCGAAGAGGGACTGTTAAATAACAATTTCGGATGACGCTGGCTGTAATCGTATGATGAATGACTTGACAGCGTAAGTCTATCTCTCTCTGTATAATTTTTTATTCTAGATGTGTGTGACTCATATTCGGGTTCCTTAAATTTGTTGTCATATCTTGCAGACATTTTATTTGTATAATTGTGCGAACTTGTAGATGGAGAGGATGGCGATCTTAAGAAATGGTAAACATTTTAAATTCGATTGTTAAGCTTAAAAATAACGCATTTAATAAATCTACATAATATGTACTTCATAACCGGTCCTATTCATAAACGATTGCTAAAGTTAGAATATACTTTAACAGACGACATCAGCTAAATAGGGTATTGATCAGTATCGTGATTGCAAAATGTTTTCATTTCGCATATTGTTTTTACTCTTTCCACTTCAGAGGAATCAAGATACGGAATAAATTCCGTTTTCTCACGGGATTGAACTCTGCGACGTTTCTGTATATATTTTATTTCATTTGGCAAAAGCTCTGTTCTAAAAATAAAGTGATATTTTAGAATTGTATTCGCTTTTTTTTGTGTACACTCGTTTCGAATGTAAAAATGTTCAGAGTTTCAGCTGTATATTTTGGTTTCTGTACCATGGAAGAAGTGAATTAATTCGATAAAAATTTGTAATTATCTTGTCATGCAATTTTTTTACAGGGCAATCCATAGAATAGAATATTGTTTGATATATGAATCACCCCAAGAACAATTGAAGAGCTAAAGAATCAAATAATTCAGTACATTAACGACATAATTCTCTGAATTTGTTGTTTTATTTACAATTGATATCGTGCATGATGGTGGTTGGACCACCCTTTATTATTTAAATAACCAATTATAGCGGCTAAAATCAGTGGATATCTAAAATATATCGTGGTTTCGACATAAATGTCCCAGGGTTTGCCGATGTTTTCTGATCAGCCCTACAGCTGATGATATATCATAAGCGGATACAACGTATCTTCACTTCCTATTTTCAAAATCAAGTTTAATATACATAAATGTCTTGTTATATATATATTACAGATCTAAATAGAGTGTTAACAAAAATATATTGATATTTTTGTACAATTAAAATAAAACAGATAGAATTATAAAATTCCGTTTTGCCATCTCTGGGTTGGTAGTAAATAAAAATACTCAAACATTTACATATATAAGACACTGTATATAATCCGATATAGGATTTGTTAAAGACATGTTTCAATCATTTACATATTGAGTTCACACCACCTCAAATTGACCAAAAGGAAGAATATATCTGATATTTTGATAGGATTTGTTTTGGCCATCGGCTCTTTCATCAATATGGCGGACTGTTTATCTGCTTTCAGCGAAATGATATCATTCATTTCTGTCATCTCCGGTTTATATTTTCATTTCAATTAAGTATACAAAATAGAGAGGGAGAGAGGAGAGATTACAGTGTTCGTGGCCACACTGTTTTTGGCAGCTCAGCTGTTTTCGTGCAACATGTTGCCCTTAACATGCTCAGTTTGGTTTATAATTTAACAAAAAACCGATAACTTTTGTAAAACAATTGACTTTTATTGTCGAAATTCATGCCTGGCTTAGAAAGCGCATCGTGCGGAAAATGGTGTTTAGCGATGAAGCCCATTTTTGGTTGAATGGATATGTGAACAAGCAAGATTGAAGTATTTGCTGTGTAGATCAGCAAATATGATCAGCTCCTGAGCTTTATAATAACTGTCAAAACATCGGATTATGGAGCCGGTGTCATCATTGGACTGCGCTTTTTCAAAGACCACGAAGACAGAAATACCGAGCGCTACCGTACGATGATTAAAAATTATTTGCCCGAAATGGCAAAGCTGGACTTGGTTTTAACAAGACGAGAGAGATACTGGCCGATGTTTTAGAGTGTATGCCAAAATATAGCCCATTTGAGGCATATCCGCGGCCAATATTTAAATAAAAGCATTTCAAAAAAACAAATTATATACGTAGATCGTTCTATCCGACTCAAATAAAGAGTTCATACGTATGTTTCTCCAAATTTTATGTGTTTTTTTAAGTCCGAAGCACTTCTGATAAACTTTGCAATTTGAAAGAACCATCGGAGACCAGATCGATATACATATTTATATTCTTATATCTGATATAACAGGTTGATAATGCTGCTATGCCTTCCAGGATCAGACTGCTGGAGAGAGAGAGGGGGAGAGAGAGAGGGGGAGAGAGAGAGGGGGTGAGAGAGGGGGAGAGAGAGGGGGAGAGAGCAATGTGTTTTGGTACTTTTCATTAAATAATTTCTTTGACATCTTTAGACAGCTTTTCTTTTTAGCTTTTAAACCACATATTTTTGAATTTGTATAAATTGATTGAATATTAACCTTTAAATTTTATCGACAGAAACACTTGTACCAATGATATTAACAACTGAAGCCAACCGTTTAGTGTTTTGAGGTGGTTTAACTCTTTTGGAATGTTCATATTTTACACTGATCGACTAAAAGTGATGATCATTATAATAATATTTTTGACATCGACATTTTACCTGTGACTTGGACTTTTGCTATCGGAGTGTGAAGAATGCGGATTGCTATTCTGATTAGCATCTTTTCGTTTTGTTTTTACTTTTGAAGCTGGACGAATTTGATCTTGGCCCGAACTACTCGTGCCAGTAGGACTGATCACATCAGAGTCGCTATTGTTGCATTCTGTTTTAATCATTTCTTGAGGCAACGTTATGGAGCTTTCGTTGGTTTCAATCTGGAAAATATAGAATTATTAAATAATAGAAGACTTGTAATAATTTAAATAGTGGATGTTAAATATAAATAAATTTTTTATTTTTCTTGATAAAAGTTGTTGTAGCTTCAAGTATTCCTTTCAAAAGGACACAAGAAACTGAACGAATTCGCAAAGTCAACATATTTTGAATATGACGTAAAATTAAATATTTTATAAATCGAACGAAGGTGAGCTTCTGACTGAATTTTAGCCAAATCGAAAAGGATGGTGTTGTAATCAATATGACATGGAAATACGCATATTCAATTGTTATTGATAAGCTAATGCTCGTGAAACATAATGAATCAAAGGGAAAATATAGTTACTCGGTGCTTTCAGAGTTGCATTTTTATTGAATATTAGCATCGCTATTGAATAGTACCATCCGTTCAATCGAAATCGGTACTGATCCGTTCTGTTAAAAATGTAATCAACTTTCGGGCTGGCTGCCTTAAAAGTTATTATTAATATGTTTTGTCTGAAAAACAAATGAACTTGGCCAAAAATAACCCAAATCGCTAACATTCTCTGTAAAAAAATTAAATTCAGCTACAAAGTTTACAATTACAAATTCATTTGAACAGCTTATGATTAGATATCATTTTTATTTTGATAAAAGAAAATATTATTTTTAATGTCTTTTAATAGGATAAGTAAAAAACAAAGCCCTTAAGACGGCACTACTCGATAAAAGAAAATTATCGTTCAAAAAAAGTTTAATTAAAATAGCAGATAAAGAAAAAGATTCACATGAAATTTTGTTATTTATCATTTTAAGCTCATGTCTACTAATTTCAATGACTAAATATTTATTTGAGTGTTTAAATGCCAAAAGCACTTATTTTGTCACATACGAGTTATAAAATGAAGGCTGATGAAATATAATTGATTAAGAAACAATCGATTTCATATTGGAACGAGCAAAGTGACTTCATTTTGAAAAGTTATTGGGTTTATTAAAAGTTATTTAAGCTATTAAAGGTTTATGAATACACATTTCGCGATGTTGAACTTTTAGGCATCGTTTATGAATAGGACTGTTAGCATATTAACAGTCATGTTCAATCATGCTTAAAATATTATGGAAATGGAATTTTATTCTTATAGTCTAGTAGAAAATTTTATTTTATTTATATTAATTTTCTTATAAGTTTAGAATCAAGCCCTGGTACACGAGGGCCTACCGCGGCATTTCTACTTTTACGATTTGACTAAGCTTTGAATTAAATTTTTGTTCAAATTATTGACTTTTGATCTCAATTAAAATGTAATCCAGTCAGCCAGTGTGCAAAACGAAATTTAAAACAAAATATATGCAAATGCGTTAATACCATGATGGTTGGCAGTCATAAATAATTTAATAACAAGCATATGATAAGTATACCAACCGCATATAATCCTGCAGATGAGCTTGAGGAGGCTGTGGCAGCCGCTCCAGTACTGCCGTAATTAAGCTGAGAATGATATCCGCTCGAGAGTATCTTTTTGTGTGCTGATGCATGTGCGCGATACGCACTCACACTTAGTTTCATTGTGGTTTAAACATAAAATCCAATAGTTTGTACTTTTGCTGCCAACGATGATGATGATGGTGATGCAGTTTAGCATAGTCGACCACATCGATTACTCTACACTGATCATTTCGTGGTGCAGTGATAACAAATAGAAACCCAAACCCGCCAGGAGCTTTCATTCGCCCTGTGTTTGTTAAATTGTGCGTTCGATTGGAAAATAGTATTTAAAAACTTGTTGCTTGTTGTTGTTACGTTGTTTTAGTTATTTTAAAGATATCTTTTGCGAATCTTATCCATATTATAATTTATTTAATATATTTTATTTTAATTTTTGTTTATTTAAGTTTTAATTAAGTGTATACAAATCTGGTACATTGATTG
This sequence comes from Linnaemya vulpina, assembly GCA_963675445.1. Lineage (NCBI taxonomy): Eukaryota > Metazoa > Arthropoda > Insecta > Diptera > Tachinidae > Linnaemya > Linnaemya vulpina. The sequence continues at coordinate 61,574,867 of OY776280.1, read as the reverse complement.
AAATGAATCAATTACTAAGGCCTCGACGTTGTAATCCTGTTAGAAAAAGGAAAGAGCAAAACAAAAATAAAACGTGTCAGTTAAGAATGTAAAATTTTTGTAATAATTTTTATTGAGCCTTATTCATAACAAATATTTTATGTTTACTCGAGGTTTTTTTTTCAAATTAATAAAATAAAAAGCAAAAAAAAAAGAAAAGAAGGCTTTTGTTGATACGCGGACTAGCAAAGATTCTACTCCCCAGTAAAATTTTATACATACAAAATCTGTATTCCGAACAAGATGTCATATATTCTTCTTGGAGGGGATGGAAAATCCAGTACAATTGTATTTTTTTGTAATTACACTATAACATAATCTGAGATCGAAAATTTTGTTTTAACCTTAAATGCGTTAGAGTTGTTTTAAGATTTTCAATTTCAAAAGATAAGAATAGTATATATATATATATATATATATATATATATATATGTATATATATATATATATATATATATATATATATATATTTATACAAATGCAAATATACATATATATATATATATATATATATATATTTATATATATATATATATATATATATATATATATATGTATATATGTATGTATACATATATATAATTTGAGTTTCAAAAAGTGTAAAGTCGTCTGCTTTGTTTCAATATTATTGGAAAAAATGTTTTAAGTGCAGCAGTGGATCGAAATTGAAGCCACTTTAATTATTCCAATGAGAAATTTCTGATTTATTCGACACATTTTTGAAATGATTAATTGCGTAAACCTATTCAATATGACGAAACTGACAGCTATTTGCCACTCAAGCGAACATTTAATTACTTAAATTTGACAGGGCATTAGCGAGTTGAAGAATATTTGCTTTGATTCTGCTCTTGTAATTAAACACTTAAAATAGTTCCATTTTATCGAGTACCGTCTTATGAATGTTGTTTTCTAACTTAAACTATTAAAGAAGATTATAAAAATAGAATTGTTTTGATTCCTCAAAACGCTATCTAATCACTTTTTCTAACACTATAAATATATTTGTTAGTTCGAGGTTTGCGATAGTGATAGAATTTGCATGAAATACAAAAACACTCAACATTTAAAAAACAAAATCTTCCAGCACTTACTAAACAAATTCAAATTATTATTTGTTGCAGATTGTTGTGCAATTCTATTATGTATTTATGTAAAAGCTGAAACTCGCAGGAGAACAGTTCTACACTGAAAAAAATTTTATGTATATATTTTCCACAAAAAAGTAAAAAAAAAATATAATATTTTAAAGCTTTCCCAAAAACCTTGAAAACTTACTATATCCTTCAGAATATGGTTGTCTATTCAGCTGTAAAGTAAATTTTCTTTGCATTTCTTAAATTTGATAATCTGCTTAATATCAGACTAGATTGGCAAAAATTCTCTATTCGCGCCCCTTAGCGACTTAACTAAAGAAAAAAGTTGTAAAAACTATGAAACTTCTAAACTACTAATTGGATTTGTATAAAACTTGAAATGGTTAGAAAGGAGGAATCAAAAACTACTCCAAGGATGGGGAGTCTGGGAGGAGCGTCGGCACTTATATCTTGATCTTCTTAGAGAAGATGGCATCATCTTTTTCCTTTTTCCCTTTTTCCTGACCCAGTATGCTACTGTCAATGCAATTTCAATTGATTTTAAGCTCGTAGTTCCATATTTAAAAAAAATTATGAAAATTCTTTGATCCATTTATTTTTGAACAGCAGAAAATCAGCGAAAATCTAAAACTTTTCTAATTTTTATAATTCTCACAATCAAACTAAATATGATGAGACGAGTGTATCAACACTAGTCGAATTACCTTATTTTCAGAACAGAGCTCGTACAAACCCGTTACACTAAAGAAAATACAAATTTTTTTGCTATTTTTTTTTTCTTTTCTTTGTATTACAATCAGCTGATGTTGAACACCTTTTGCCTTAAAGCAACAATTAAATGACTTGTTGATTTATTTATTTAGGCAGCAGTTCTACGGCTGCCTATTTACATTGTTGTATTATAGCATAAGCACTTAAGGTCACAGGTCATATTGCTGATGTACACTGGGAGAAATTTTTGTGATTAGGATGTTTGCTTTGTATATAAATATTTTTACAATCAAATTAGTATGTTTTTCGGAATTGTCTTTTTTACATATTGAATTTAATTTTAACCGTGTTGATTCTTTTCGCACGAAATTTACAAAAAATTCAAAGTGATCATCATATTCTTCTGAACATTTTATTAATAACTTTGAACAATGATCATTTAAAAACTGCAAAATTCCAAGTAAAGAAAATGTACAAAGCAAATAACTAGTTGAAAATTTCTTTCAGTGTATCGGTGGTTGCCATAGGAACACACTCGTTCTCAATTCCTCAAGTTGTGACACACAGTAAACCATGTCAAACGAGATGAAGAGATTAACATTGTCTGTTAACGCAATTATGATAACAAGGCCATATAGACTACATAAACGATGTTTTTTTTTCAATAAATTATAAAATAAAGTAAAAAGTAATAAAAAAAAAATTAATAATTGAAAGAGCTATTTTATAAAAAAAAATATGTTATGCTCATAACCTTCCAATTAGGCAAATTTCTTTTAAAAATTTGTCAAACAAGTATTTTATTCAAATAATAAAATGCCACACTACACTTTACATAAATAAGTACAGCATTTTACCCTAAAAGAGAAAAACAAACTTTACAATGATTACCAACTTATTTTGTCCTTAATGGACAAGTTTGCAATAGGGCGACTCATGGTTCGTTGGATATTCACATACAAGCAATTTAAGGTACAAGCAATTACGTGCGATGTGATCCCTTATACCTTTTCTTGCAGGGTTTTTTGTTAAGTCGCAGGTGTACCACATAAACCATAACGATCTTCAAAGGCAAGGCAAATTGATTGGTAACACGCTGCACCTATTCATGTTAAAGGTAGCGTATGTGTTAAAAGCTACTTGAAGAATCTAAATAATTATTTGTAATACTTTTTTTCAATACTGTACGTCTACGCATGTAGATGTACAAAACCTTCGAATTAATAAAACTGTCTGTCCATGAGATTGTCTAACATTTTGTTCCTACATTTAAAAGTGGTACTCTATCATAATTTTAGACGCAAGCAAATATTGATATATCATAGAACAACAAAAGCTTGATAACAATTTTAAAATCGGTTGCATGTTGGCAGTTACGCTTAAAATGAGACGTTTTGATTTATCTATCAGATAACAATATATATTAAATTAAACGCCACGAATAACTATTAAATAAAATGTATATTTACAATATTAATGAAGTTGTATTACAATTAGTCACAAGTGCTTTTGCAGTGAGTGCCCTACAGGGAAGCATATCACACTTTAGGAGCAACACCAATACGAGTACATGTTTTTGCCAGTAATATAAGCGATTGTGAGTGAGTTAGGCTCGCAGGAGAGTTGTTTTGTAAAACGCAATAGCTAAGCAGTTGGCGAGTTCAAATCGCAAGAGTAGGTGCGCGAATAGAATATCTGCTGGAAATAATGTTGTCACCAAATTGAGTTGGCAATAAATTTATTGTTGAGCGCCGGTAAATGGGATGCTACACCGTTCTGTTGGCATCAAATCTCGCTGATGTTTAGCTGATTAATTTTACTGGAAAAAAATATTGGTTAGACCGATAATATTAAACACGTTAGCCCCGAGGACGGTTATGTTGTTGCTCTATAGAATTTATAAACTTCGTGAACAAACTTATTAAATAATTTGTTTCTTTTCGAAATAAATTTCCCCAACTCGAAATCAGTGCTCTGACCTTAAACAATTCATAATGACTTGCCAAATCTTAGTGAAGCCAAATGTAAACACAATTTGACATTCTCAGTTGTCAAAGCATAATTATCGATGTCGACAGTTCTTCATGCTGCTAATTTTTTAGCCCGATATGTTGATATTTCGCAATAAAATTTTTTAAATTTCAAACTCTGTTTCTTTAAAAAATGTTGCGAGTTTCTTCCGGGTTTTAGTACGTTTTTAAATTTAAAAGTTGACAACACTGTGTTCCAGTTGTAACTCCTGTAGTCTTCGGCACCAAAATTCGTTATGTGAAATATTTTTATTTGTATTTGTATTGAAAATACTTTGTAAATAAATTTGCAAATATATCGGGGCACAGATGCCGACGGGTGGCTGTTAATTCACATAAGAATTGGCAACGTAGTTAACCACGGAAAGTTCCTCAGAAGAACCGTAATCTTATACATTTATCTGAGAGAGACGCAAAGTTCTCGAAAAGGAATGAACGTGGGTGGGCCGCACTTAAAATTTAACTGCCAACGATACTTGATGTTGACTGAACAAGAGCTCAGAGCTCTGAAATCTATTTAATTAAAATGGAAAAGTTATTTAAATAAAGGATTTATTTGCCTTTAGTTCTCCCATTTTCTTGTCATTTAAATACACACGACGGTGTGCAAAACATTTCTAAACATTTGAAATAGAAGTGAACAATTCATTTGCTTCTCACGGTCCCAATTAACGTCCCATAATTGTGAATCAGGGCATTTAATTGCACTTATTTGCAATTTGAATAAAACCAAGATTCTATAGCATATTTCCCTACTTATTTACTATAAACACAACAATTTCTTTAACATCCATATGCAAAAGTTCACGCGATTGTCAAATCACATACAATTTGAGAAATGATAAATTTATTTTTGCAAGTGCCTGGGGTTCATGGATATTGTTTATTTATTGATACGAGATTCGATATATTTTGCTTGCCAAATGTAAAATCAATAAACTAAAAATAATATTAAAACAATTGAAAAAAATAATTATTTTAAATAGAATTTTATTAATCAGAACCGAAGGCGGTTCTTAAAAGTTTTATTTAGTCAGGCTGTTGACAATATTTTAAAATATTTCGCTACACCATTTGGCTCATACATATTCTATTTATTTATTGATTTTTTTTCTTATATTTTCAGGTTGAAGCAAATCACCAATAATGTGAACTATTTACCCCAGTTAGCCCAGATGTAAGTAGAAACTTTTCAAAAACTTATTTATATTCATTTTCATTCATTCACTAAAGTTGGCAATTGTTGGGGAAAAATTTCATAATATTTTTCTTATACGAACAGCCGAATAATTTTAAACTTTTATTTAACTATTCGAAAGAATACACAATAAACAATGTTATTTGAATAACTTTGAAAAATATACAAGGGCGACATAGTAGTTGGATATTTTTTATTATCAATGAGAAACCAACCCATTGGAAAAGAAAAAGCGAAATATTTAACAGGATGTTATTAAAACAATCTTTTGAAATAATAATACCACTGAAGTTCTTGGATTCTTCTAAATTTAAATTCATCTTCAAAGTTTTTAGTATTTCGTAAATTATTGACATACTTCTCTAAATCAGTTAATGACAGGTTGTTATCAATTTCGGAAACTCCGTCTGATTCAGCGCCGTAATTTTTATTATAAAATAATCTTGAAAGCAAAGCTTTTGTTACAAACTGTGGGGAAAATTTCGAAAAGTTACTGTTTGGATAGAAAATTCTCCAAGCTAAAAAATAATTTAAAAATTTAATCAATTGATACATCGTTTATTAATTCGAGTTTTATTAAATGAAATTTATGTAATCTCTGGAAAATCAGTTACATTCCAAAACTTTTAATTACGAACAAGACTAGACATCTTGGAGCTCTATTAAAACGTTGTTATCGAAAGTTTGGCTGCAAATGAAATATGTTTTAACTTGGTCCGCTTTATGATCTCCATACTTTTGTTGTTTATGAAATATTGGGATCTACGCCCCCAATGAAAATGTATATCGTATAACTAATTTCAGCTCTCTGGCTATAATGTAAGAGTCCCAATTAAGAGAAATCATTATTTTGTCATCAGTTGTTTCTCAAGATCTAGTCGTATACCCAATGTCACTTCTTTAGTTGAGGTGGAAGTGGGTCATGTTTTGGAAGTAACGAAGAAGTAGCATCAATTTAAATGTCAAATTTTTATTGATAGTGATTCAATAAGACCTGTTTGTATTTGTATACCAAATTGAACTCTCTAGAAGTGGAAGGGTCTCATGCTTAAATACAATTAAAAGGGGAAGTCGCAGGCCGAATTTCAGCTCTCTAACTATACTAGAAGTCCTCCGTAATGAATGTGGTTTTTCATAGAGGTGTTAGTTAGACTTTAAGTAGGGAAACTTGTTTTCCTGGCGGCCAATTTGCCAGCTGCCAAGTGATTTATGTTTAGTTTCGTTTAAAAACGCTTCCAAATTGGGCTGATTTGTTTTGAAATCACTTTTTCATATATATAAATATATTTCATATGAAAATGTTACACGCCGAGCGACAAACTTAAAATTAATTAAGGCGCTACAGTTGGGGATGAGGGGTACAAAAATAAAAACAAACAAAAAAAGTTTGCTTTTAATAAGATAAATACCCACATGATACAAAAATAGTATCTCTGCTACGTACTAAAACTACTTATACTCATGCGAGTGTGTGTGTGTGTGTGTGTGTTTATACTTAATACTTTTTTTGTTTAGTACATAAAGTAAATCAAATAAATAATAATACTAAAGCAAAAACATTCGTTTGAACAAACTCTCCAGCCGTAATAATCAAAATGTCGAGTGAATTCATTCAACAGTATGAAAAATCTCTTCGATCTAAATACAACGAATTTTCAATTTTTTGTCTACCGCAGAGCGCGTTTTCGTTAGAAGTTGTTGACATATTCGAAAAACAGCCGCGGATGATGGTTGTGGTGATGTTGTTAATCCAGGATAAATAAAAACAAAAGACGTAAAGAAAATAATGATGAATGAATTCTTTTATCTGCTGACATGTTTAATAGTGAGTCACAGTAAAGAATCAGTGGTTTTAGCATCGACGCTTAATCTGCCAGCGAATTTCGCTCAAAATGATTTTAGCACCAGCCAGGGGCCAATAGTTTCTGCTGCCACAGCAGGTTTATTGGCCGATGAAAATAATGATAATAATAATGAGGATATTGGCGACAAAGTGCATGTCGCGCTCAAAGGCAACCTGAAGTCGGTAGTGACGAATAGCAGCAGTAGCACCGTGAATGTTTTGGCTGAGTTAAACGTTACAAAATTTTCGGACGACGCATGTCCTTCGATGGCAGATGCCGGTCAGTTAACGCAAACACAATTAATAAACCGTTTAACGGCGCCATGCCGTTACGATCGTTTAGAACGACCCCGTGTTGTTGTAAATGGTACAGTTACAAATGCTCCAGTTAAAATTTATATACGCGTGTACATCTACGTGCTACAAAACTTGGAGACGAGTGATTTGCAGTTCAAAGTTCATGGTTTGTTGCAAATGCGTTTCAATGATCCACGTTTGCAATTTGCCAAGTATGTGCCTCAAAGAACACAATCCATAATGGGCGAGTCGTCACTGCGTAATCTTATTTGGGTGCCACACATTTTTCTGGCCAACGAGCACAGCTCTGAGGTATTGGGCACCAACGAAAAGGACATACTCACAGCAATTAATCCTGATGGCAGCGTGATTATATCGTCACGGATTCAAGCTACTCTCTATTGTTGGATGAAGTTGCAAAAGTTTCCATTTGATGAGCAATTTTGTCCCACGGTGCTGGAAAGTTGGATGTATAATTCATCTGAACTGCTCTTACACTGGGAGCACAAAGAGCCAGTGGCTTTTGATCCAAAAATGCATTTAACTGAATACGCGCTGCAAAATGTTTGGACCAATGAAACTATTATTAATGCCGACTCAGATGATTTGCGACATGGAGCCTTTACGGGTAATTATAGTTCACTATCATTTACCGTCCATTTGACACGAGAAGTGGGATATTATGTTATGGACTATTTTCTGCCCTCCATAATGATTGTGGCCATATCGTGGGTATCATTTTGGCTGCAGGCAGATCAAACGCCGGCCAGGACTACACTTGGCTGTACAACGCTCCTGTCATTTATAACCCTGGCCTCGTCGCAGGAAAATAACCTGCCCAAAGTGAGTTACATAAAAATATCGGAAGTTTGGTTTCTCGGCTGCACATGTTTCATATTTGGCAGCCTCGTAGAATTCGCTTTTGTCAATACAATTTGGCGTCGCAAGCACAGTGTCGAAGTGAAAAAAGTAAAAAGCAAATATATTTTGAAATCAACTTTAACGCCAAATATGAAACGCCACAAAATGGTGGACAGTGTCAATTCTACTAAAAATAGCTGCGAACGGTATTTATCTGTCATCGAGTCGCCTGTCATCATAACTCTGGAGGATGAGACGAAAAATAAATTTCAATCTACCGAGTCAATAATAAGCCAGACGTCGTCGCTTAGCGTAGATGATGATGAAAAAAAGATAAAGTCCTCTACTAATAACTCCTGGGCCACAATGACACCACACGAGGTATCGCTGTGGATAGATAAAAAGGCCCGCTTTGTCTTTCCTTTGGCATTTATTATATTTAATGCTTTCTTTTGGACTTTCGTTTATTGTTTGTAGAAATAAATTTTGTTAATTATTCTTTAATTTTAATATGCAACTCTTCTTCAAATTCTGGCGGTCATTTAAAAATATATTTTTTTACATAAAACGCCATTAGATCGGTTCACTTCGACCTATTGAGCTTCAAAAGTTCAATTAGTTTCAGAGATTACCTGCTCAATCGATTAATGGGGTTTTTGGCTTGATCAATTAATTGAGTTTTGCTTTTATAGGTTATTAATTGGATACATTTTAATTAATCTTTTAACTGATAAATAAATATTGTCTGCAGTTAATAATTTTTCCATATAAATAGAATTATTTTATTTATTATTTTAATATTTTTTCCATAAAAAGGCATGACCAAATCATAATGCCTGAATCAAATCAAGCAGAAGAGGAATTGGTATTTATAAATGTACGTATTTCCGAAAAGGATGTCAGATCCTTTTTTTATTATATAATTTAATCGTTTGCAGACTTCTCCTACATTAATCTTTTAGAAATAGTACTTAATGCAAATGTTAGGATTTAAAATATATTTTTGTCAAACCCAAGTTTAGCTTTACTGCAACAAATCCTTTCATTTATCACACATAACTGAATACACAATTTCTCAGTCTTTTTCTGCTTTTCTTTACACATATACAATTTTTCATTATATAAATTGCTGTGATCCTGGGGAATATAAATTGGTGCCAAAGTTTTTTTTAATTCAGATTAATGTAAATCGTCCTGTAATAAATATTCTGATTATATTATTCCCTTTATTCTGTAGTTATTTGCCAACGTCACGTCAAGATAATATCAAAAATGATAGATAGACTGCTACTACTCTCCAAGTCTTCAATGTAGCCAGCGGCTGTTAGAAATGCTCAAGTGCTGAAGAAAAAGAGTACAGTTACTCACTAATAAATCGAGTGAATTGAAGAATAAGAGTGATCATTTTGTCATAATAGACTTTAAAAACATTAACCCCATATACATATTGAAATAAAATTTATATGAAATATATTATTTTACTTTTCGATTCCACCCGATCACATCAGGAAAAATGTCTTTATTGAAAAATTGCCTGAAGCGAATTTGGCTTTAAACTATATAATCTCTTTAGTTAAATTTTTCTACAATTGACAATGTTTAATTAATTAAAATTGCTCACAAAATTCGTTTCGTAGAAAAGTCAAAGCGATATAAGGAAGTTCTCTAACGGATCTAATCAGATCCGTCGTTAATATGAAGTTTTGGAGACATATTTATCGTAAAGTGAAAAAAACAAAATTAAAATCGAGCTTCAATGAAGAAACAAACGCAGGGCTTTCAAGTCATAAAAATGTGGCAACACCGGCTTTGGGCCTCTTTATTGCATCCAATAAAAATGTTTTCGTTTTCTAAACAAAAACGGCATGTAACTTCTCACACAAAAGTAATGGCTCCAATTGATTTTGCAAAACAAAAAGAATTCTCTCTTAAAAGGCTTTCCCTTTTGTTTGGAATATATCTCATGTCTTTCTGAATTAAAAAGATTTTTCTTACAATTAAAACTTAAAGCCATGGCTGGTGATAACCCAATTAAAGGGAAAAGCGTTTATATTTACTTCAGAATATTCAAAACAAAAAAGTTTGCCTTAAGAAGTATGAACAAAAAATTTTGAAAATAGGATATGAAATCAAACGGCACAGGGACTTACTAAAAGTAACAACCAACATTTTGATACTCTTCTCGTATCCTTTTATATAACAAAATTGGCAGAAATAAAAAATGTTAATACATCCAACTAAGCCACCTAACAAATGGCAGTAAGCAAAAATACACAGTACTGATAATGAAAAGGCAGTGGCTTTCGAAAACAGATGTACTGCTCTCTCTGTAACTGATATTAGCTTTTCCTTGTGCCTTGGAATATTTCCTATTTCTTTCTGAATCAAAATTACTTTTCGAACACTAAAGAATAATACAAAAAAGATTTTTTATTTTGCAGATGCAATAAATTATAAAATTAAAAAGTTATGAAATATAAACTTTAATTTATATAAAATGTAATTATTGTATATCACACGATCTTATCTTATATACAATGCGATAATGAATTCATATTCAAATTTTATAGCTGCATGCCAAATAATAAATAATATTTTGTGTGTCAGGTTTTATTTTATTCTTCAATTTTTCTTATGAAACGTAAAGAGATAAGAAAATGAATGTCATATAAAATCGTTTCAGGCACTTAGACTTCAAATTGTTTCGCCAGTAATAAATTTCAATTGAATGGTAAATTAAATTTACAAATCAAAGCAAACAAAAGATCAGTATTTCATTAGCAATTTATAATCAGATTTAAATGTTTTTTAATTTGAATTTATACAACGTTTATCACAAACATGTATAAAGAGGCTAATCGGAAGCTACAAACAAATAGGGGACGACTGTTACTAAATTTGTTACGCCTTGTGCGAGGAGTATCATTTATGACAACTGTGTAACTCTGCAGCAAAAACTGCAGATATTTAATGGTCTAGTTCTTCTTTGTTTCTTTTTTATAGTATTTGATATCAATAGCCTTAAAATAGGGTAAACAGCTGTTACTCATCAGTGCTGCCAGATCTATTTTATTTCTGAGTGTTCTATTGGGTCAAAAAATTTTATTTTTTAAATTTCTCTAAAGTTTTTTAACACAGCATTTAGACGATGAAATTTATGACGTCTATTTTTCTTGATTCCCTTTTGAATTTTCTACCAAAAATTCTTTGCGTTCATGTCAAATTTATTTTTATTGATTTTGATATTTATTTTTCAATCGGTATATCTATTTTAGTTTACTTTTCTCTTTAATAATAATATAAAACAAGTAAAAGTGCTATATTCGGCTGTGCCGAATCTTATACACCCTTCACCCGCGTACGTCTGGCATTATATGTATACATATATATATATATATATATATATATATATATATATATATAGATATATATATATATATATATATATATATATATATAGATATATATATATATATATATATATATATATAGATATATATATAAGTACCAATTTTGTACTTTCTAATTTATAAAATAGTTTCATAAAGAAAAAAAAACAACTTCAGTTGCATTTTTTTTTACTTTTATGCATAACAAATATTCAAAATTTCGCACCCCTGGAAACGAAATTTTAATTTTTGAAATTCGTTTACCAATACAAATCTTCATAATGTGTAAAGCGGTTTTATTTATGCAAAACTGCAAATTTGTAACCATTTTGGTAACTTTCATGTGATACAAAATATTGCAAATATCCAAACCTGGAATCGAAATTTTGATTTAAAATATTTGATACGAATTTTGTTTTTCCTATATTAAAAAATAGTTTAATTAGTAAAAATAAACGACGTTAGTTGCTTTTTTGGTACTTTTATGTATAAAAAAATTTCAATTTCCCATACCTGGAAGCTAAAATTTATTATTATTGTATATTTTTTTTTTAGTTTGTTTACCAACGTAACTCTTAATGAGGCATAAAATAGTTTTACTTAAGTTCTATTTAGGTTCAAGAATGAAGTCTCTAGCTCTTCTGGCGGCTTGTGAAACCCGATTTCACGTACAGGCAGACGGACAGCGATCAATCGTCATCGCTATTCATAAGAAATTACAAACGGAATGACAAACCTAAATATACTCTTTCAGTTTTTTGTGAAGGGTATAAAAAAACCATAGAAAACAGAAATCGAGTCATATTTTCTACCCCTCTTTTTTCTCTTACCCCGTTCGCTATCAAACCAAAAATGACGTCGAAAAATAGACTTCATGAAGGTCTTCGTGTAAATTAGGTGTAAAGTTCGATTTGAATTTTATATGATTTTATATGTATCTTACACGATAAAAAGTATTTTTAAAACTTCACATTGATCACGGATCTGGCTGAAGTTGGAGTTTTTTTTAAATTTTTTCTTAAATAATTAAAAAAATTGTTAGTCGTAGAAAAAGTGAGCCAAAGAGATTATATCATCTAAAAACATGTTCACACGGCGAAGTCAACCACTTACTTCGCCCTCCTAATTACGATTGTGAATCACACTGTTCACACGACACAATTACATTTGATATAATATAACACGTCTATTTGCTTGCATCAAAACCAACAAATTATGTTAACACATCCCAGTACACCATTTTAAATACGTTTTTATTTATAAATTTTATTTGACTTCAATAACCATATATTTGAAGGTTTTGTATTCAAATTAATTTTCTAGTTTTATTTTTGTTTACACAATTCTCGGTTTAGGCGCTACTTCCATCAAACTGACGAAAAATTTCATTAAAAATTATAACTCTGGCTCTTAGGATAAAGTGTTTCGTGCTCAGAATTTTATATGACAAAGCATGTTGTTGTTGCTATTGGGTGAAGTAGTGAGCACAAGTGTACCATGCCTTAGATCTCTAGTTCAACGCCATCCACACTTGGTCAGGAATATAGTGTAGAATTTTTTCGATCTGCATTTTGTACAGGATTGTGTTCATTATTGCCGGCTTGTCTCAATGACGAAGGCATAGCATCTCTCTCTCTTTCTCTTTCTCTCTATCTATTTTCTTAACACCATCCTCTCTTAGTGCTCATCCCAAACGAACACAAAAAAAAAACATTATTTGAGTGTAAAGCTTTAATGAGAGAGGGAAGTACGAATTTATTTGCTCATGTAGATGTACGATTAAAATAAGGCGCGAATTTATTTCTTCCTGTAAACACACCATAAAGCTAAATTGGCTTCAGGTAATTTTTTATCTAATAAATTGCTTCTGATATGATATTGGTTCAAATGATTTTCGTTCTTCGAGTTACTCGACTTGTATGTCAGTCAAATAACCTAAAACGGCAACTACTCAGTAAATTATCTGACATACTCGTATTCTCTGATATATGAAAAGCTTTCGCAATTTGAAATTTGTTGATTGTAGCCTATATAAAAATAAGCAAAGAAAAACAACTTTTTATAGGATCGCGGAATTTATAAAATTTTTTAAATAAATATAACATAATATATATAACATAATAAATTAAATTTAAGCTCAAATAAAAACCTTAGCTTGTCGAACTATTATTAACACAAGCGTATAGCATGCAGCGTTAGAAAACTGCTGCAGAAATTAAGAAATAATAACAGGGTTTATTAAAAGTTATAGTAAACGCCTTATGAGAACTTTATTCTCCAATATGGTAATATTTTGCTTTCAAATTGGTTCAGTGGGATTTGTGAAACAAATACATTAGCAACATAACGCATACAGACATAAATACTACGTAGTTTATTTGGGGTATCAAAATATTTCCGGCTCTTGTACTCTGCTCGTATGTACATATATACTAGATGCGAGTACAAACAGAGAGGGGAATAAAAGTTATATAATATTGTCACCGTACACACATACATGTGCGTGCATACTTGCGAATGTTTTTGGCTTTTAAGTTGTATATTTTTTTTCATTAAGATTCTTTTGTCCTAACGTTATATAATAATAAGTCCAAATTATTTAGCGCAGAAATGCTGGTATTCCAACGAAAGAAAATAATCAATTGAAGTTGGAAATTGATAGTTCACTAGAAATTCAAAAGAAAACAATTTATGTGCAAGTGTGTGAGTAGTTTAAATAATTTTTAAACTCAATTAACACTGAAGGATTTATATTAAACACTCGCACACACACACACACACACATTGCTACACTAAAACGTATACAAACACAAAACAATAGTGAATGAAATGGTTTTTTGTTTCCTATTATCTCTTCTGTCGCATGTATTATTTGATTTTTATTACTGCTTTCCATCTTTTCATACACACACTTCTTTATCATACTCGTTTTAATGTACTCTTTTTTGGGCTTTCTTTGTTTATGATTAGACTTTGGGTGGGTACAAATCAATTTTTGTTTCTTTATATTTTATTTCGTATTGATTTGTAACTTAATTTTGTTTTTAATTTTATTACCAAAAAAAAAACTTCACCTGCTTATAAATTGGCTGCCAGCTCTGAACCACAGAAACTCGTACTCCATGCATTTGATGTAATAATTCTTGAACGTGCAATTTAATTATTTAAGTGGTATAAAATTCACTAACATTATTTTGCGTGTCTCAAAGGAATTTCTTTCCTTTCCCTATTATTTTCTATTGTTGTTGTTGTTGTTGTTGTTGTTACTGTTATTGCTGTTGTCTTCAGTTTGAAACGACGAAACCCTCTTACTAGAACGATTATAAATAAACGACCTTTTATATGACTTTAAGTATGCGAACGGTTGTTATACTTAATATTATTTTTATAAATGTGTATAAAATTTTATATATACATTTTTTATTATTATTTTAGATTTATATTTTACCCGTGCTAACATGATGTGTAATTGAATGACCCACTTTATGTACACAAATACACACACGCACACACAAGCATACATGCATATGAATTTTCACACCATTAATATATGTGTATGTGCAAAAGATATCATATTAAAAACTATGCATGTGTGCTGCTTCTGTTGGTATTCATATCCAAAAAGAAAAAGGACAACATTTAAGTATGTATAGTTATTTTTCTTGTTTTTTTCTTTTTTGTTAAAGGTGTCCTTTTAAAACTTTATACACTTGTTTCACTTGTTTAATTTGTGTCATCTTTCATACTGTGACAATATCTGTAATTTGATCTTCCTTTTAATTATTTAAATATGTATTACATTCTAATTGCACATATTCCAATACACACAAACATATACACATGTTCATACCCCACTCACGCATACTTATGAAGAAGGTACATCCTATTTATTCTTTACACATTTCCATTTCATAACTCTATGCACATAAATAAATATATGTACATACAAGTGAAACATATTCTTGTTGTATATTAATTAGTATATTATTTTTATACAATAATTTTATTAATTACTATGTGAAACGTTTATTATTTTATATATATATATATATTTAATCCGCACTTGTCTGTGTATAGTTTGGCACTGATTGTTAACTCATCAAATTAAACTCGAGCACTGACATCTCGAATTCAGGATATACAATAAGATTGCTCAACGTGTTTCTCATTTCCTTTACATTATAGTATCTTTTTATATTTTCTCTGTAACGGAACAAACCGGGGATGCCAATAGGTACTGTTTTTTACTTTAAATTAAATCCCATAATTAACGGGATTGTAAAAAGCATACAAATTAAGAAAGCGTTTCTGTCGCCTTCCATTGCGAGTAGGATCTGTCATTTAAGTTATTTTTCAACAACTATTGGAAGCAGGGTTGGCTGCCCACTGAGCAATCCAAAAGAATCCCACACTGTTCATAATGGTTATTTTGTTTCATTCAAGCCATGTTCAGCCAAGAAAATTCAAACGAAAGATTTTTATTGCCGGTTGGGTGCTGTCGTGTCATTGAGTCTTGAAAATTTGGCATGCAGGTAGGGATCCCCACATATACGATGCATCTAGTGGAAAGAGGATAGCTGAAGACAGATTAGAAGATAGAGCTTCATCGCAGCTGTTTTTACTTTGCCGGCATAAAAAAAATCATGCTCGATTAGGAAAGTACATCGTGCACTTCTTCCAATTAATGATTTCATGCATTCCGGAAATTCAGTATTTGGTGTGGATTAGGGGCCGAGTTTTGTAAACAGTTTATTTCACGTTTGCGACATAGATCGTGTCACTGAAAGGTTTTAGACAATGTTGTGTGGAGCTATGTTAAGACTTTTGTCTATAGGGGCAAGCCCGCAACGGTTGACGCACTGGTTACAAATATTGAAAAATTTATTCATGATATAGCAACCGTTATGCTGGAGAGATTATGCCAATATTGGACTCAGAATATCAACCATTTGAGACGAAGCCGCGCTCAAAACTTGCATAAAATCATCTTTAAAGATTGAATTAACATGTAGGTCGTTTTATCGACTCAAAGAAAGATATTAGAAATTTCTCTCAATGTTATATATTTCTTAAATCAAACCCGAAAGTTCTTAAAGAATCACCTATTGTTTAGATACTTTAATATTCCAACAAAAAAAATCAAATTTCTAGCTCTGAAGCTATTTTTGGCGTTTTCTGATTTCTAATATCTTTGAAAATATTTTAATAATTTTTATTTCCTGAAAATTTTAACGAAAGATCGGGTAATAAATAATATATAATTTCATAAAAATGACGACATGCTTTTTTAATATTATAATAGTATTGAACACATATATTAAATTCATAAAGGAAAAAAATCATTCTAGATGGTTACTTGTCGTACCCAAAAAGTTTCAACTGTCTGTTTAATCTTTAACGCCAATTCGATATGTATAAAATAGGTTTGGTTAAAAAATAATTGTACCAAAAGTAAGTTAAAACTTTTGGTCAATCCAATTCACCTTATGGCCTAGAAAATCCCAGGTGCATTAACTCATTAGCTTCCAAAATAAATATATGCGATATATGTGCTAGATGACACGCCCACTTATCCGATTTTCAACATTTTCTCTTAGAAAAACTGGTATACAAATGGTTGTTGGTATAAAACTTGAATGTTAAAATTCCTTAGATTTAACTTGAAAGTGATGGATCTAGAAAATACTAAAGCTTAATTAATTCAGTATAGATGTTGTCAATTTAAAAGTTCTGCAAATATACTAGAGTATAGAATCAAGAGATAAAGAGTTGCAGCCCTCTTGGGTCCAATGTGATCTTTTTATTTACATCACTTGTAACACATTTCATATTTCTGATACAACACCTATTCAAATAGTGGTTACGTCAAATATACGCTATGCCTGACCTAACGATATATCTGAAATAACTTGTTAAAAATTATCCGAGTATGTCCTAAAGACCTAAATTTTCAATAAAGTCGCACTATAGCATTTCATTTATCACTTTAAAATATGAACGTATTGTGTGCTTCTATGAGTAGCTCTCTTGCAATGCGCATACACTGGAAAGGTGAGCATATCGTAGCATGTGATTCTATTTTATTTACCGTTATGCTAACATGAACCACACCAACAATGTTGTACGAGCAGAATGCGACGTATGAGTAACATTATTAACAATATTAAGCATACGAGTAAAAGCATAATATAAAAGGAAAGGAAACATGCAAACATGCAAGTGAAGCTAATAAAAAGCGTATTAAAAGGTGCCAGTACTTTAAAGAACCTATCGCAACTCATTCATTGTATGCGCTGTGAAGTTATACAGCGTATATACTGTTATAACAATCATGGAATCACTTCATTCCGCTTATTGTCTTAGTTTTAATAATGTAATGACGTGACGTTGACAATAGTTACAGTATAACGATGGATACCTAAGAGATAGTCAATTGTTGTCAAAGACTAGAAAAATGACAACTGTCCGATGTCGTGTAAACGTATCGTTGATAACGCTGTTCTTAAGTGTTATAACTTTTTTAACCTTAAAGAGCGGCGCTAAAATTTGCTGTTCCTTTTATAACCTTAGGAAAATTGATCCAAGATTATTTTGTATGTAAAATAAAACACTGCGTTAAATAATATATACATCTAATAATAAAATTATTATTTTAATTACATACTTGAATTTATGCAAGAAATAACAAACAAAAAATATGAAATGGAAAGAAATTATAAGGATATAGAAACGTGTAAAGTACTGTTTAGGAACAGCTTATTTAAAGTAATATGAGACTACAAGTATACTAATCATTATCTATGATTATTGTTACATATTATTGTTAATATTATAAAATTAATTCAAATGTTAATTATTATATGATTATACAGTTTGAATTGTTGTGTAAGTTATATGTATAAATGTTATGTATATGTAATTATGCATGTATATATGTAAGTGGACGTACACATTGATATTCCTCGCGCCGAAGAACATATTTGAGAAATACAATTAATCAAATATTATTGTAACAAATAGTATTAATTTTAAGTAATCTATTGCTTTTTAGAAAACAAAAAATATATATATTTGGGTGATTAAAATAATGATGGTAATATAAGCAAATATGTTCGTTATGAAAACTTTTAGTTTAATTTGCATAGTATTTGTTTCTATACTGTATGAATTATTATCTTAATTATATTACTCTGCTCATTTTTCGTACATTGAAATTTATTTCTGCACTTGTTATTTTGAGATGGTAGCAAAAATTTAATTTCATACAGTGAAATGTCTCCTATTGTCTTTCCATAATTGAGTACTTAGTAGCGACGATTGTTAAATTGGGAATTAACGGCGGTATTAACGGCAGATGAAGCAGCTTGCTGAACATGTTGATTACGCATAAATTCAGTTGTAAATTCAGCTTGAGCCTTGGCCATACTGGCGCCTGTGCTACGATATATAGAATGAATCTGGAAAGGATGATAGCAACATTGAAATAAATGCTATATTATTTTAGTCATATTTTGAACCACCTTTGTTATCATCAATATATTTGCTGCTGCCGTTATAGCAAAACAGAATGCAATACATAATAAAATTAAACCAACTACAATTCCTGAAGCTGAGGAGTCAAACTGAGATATGGCCACAATAAAACCACAATAACCAGTTCCAGGAAATCCTATAGCTTGGAAAACTGAGAGGATTGTTTGGAAAAAGTAAACGAAAAAGAATACCATAAAATTAAAACTTGAATCACTGCGAAAGGCTTTGTAAGCTGGCCGGAACCTGCAGCAAAAAAAATAAATAAAAATTATTTATGCATATTTATAAAATATAATACAAAAACTTCTCTCGCACCAACAGATGTATGAAGCGGGTGTAAATAGCAAAGTATAGAAAATAGCAAGCCCAAAATTCGTAAATTCTTTACTATGCAAGAGGATAATAAGTCCACCAATAATATTCACGCACATGGTCAGTGTGTAAACTAAAAAAAAATGATTTAAAGATTAAGTTTGTTAGTTTTTTCATTAAATACTAATTTACTACTTACACATCCAGGTGTAGTATAAATGTTTGACAAGGTTTTGAAATTCAGGAGATATCTCCAAATTGAAATCTTGATAAAAACAAGGTTTGATGCAAAAGTTGTCCGGCAAAGGTGGCCAATTGTTCAGCTGGGGTGCATTTCCTTGTAATTGCTGTTCACGTCTGTCCAATTCTTCCGCCTTACGATCAAGCTCCTCTTGGCGTCTCTAATATAATTAAATTTGATATGATTTGATTTTTTTATTAATAACTGAAAGCTTTAATTAATTTTATTTAAAAAAAATACGGTAATTCCTGCTAGTATCAAATTTAGAACTATCGGATGAAAAGTTAAAATTTTTTTGTAAGTTTTAGGTAGTATTCATTTTTCGGAAATAGTTTTTAGTATTACGATGTTAGACTTTGGATTCGAGTAAAATATATATTTCACATACATATATATGTTGACGGGGGAGATTTGGCCATTAGTCGGCGATTTTAATAATATACATATGTATATTTCGAAGTATATAAAATTTGAAAAAATCTCTAAATTGATTGAAAATTACAAACACGCATATTTGTCAAATATTGAATGGGTTTCAAATTTATTCTGATTAAAAATTTTCTTATAAAGTCTTTATATAATTCAAAACCTAAACTATAAAAAGGGACCATCACTACAAAGTGCATTTATTGCATATACGAGGAAAGCTGAAAATTTCAAGCTTTAATATAAATCTCAAAATTGCCTTAAAATTTATTTAAATTTCTGTTGGAATTATTGAAATTAATAAAACTTCAAAATTATACAATAGCATTATGTAAAGATTAGGATTTTACTACATACTATACACAGAAAATATTCTCAGCGGCGAAAACGTATATTTAAAAGCTAACATTTGCTTGATGTACCTCCACATGCTCCCGCTTGTTGGACAAAACTTCTTTGTTATATAACGCTACTATTAAATCTTAGTTCAAATTAATCAAATTCTGCAGCGCTGACAAACAGAAGCGGTGTTTACTTATGTGTACACTCGTTGTACAT
The DNA here is from genome assembly GCA_963675445.1 of Linnaemya vulpina. Lineage (NCBI taxonomy): Eukaryota > Metazoa > Arthropoda > Insecta > Diptera > Tachinidae > Linnaemya > Linnaemya vulpina. Next base: position 61,554,332 of record OY776280.1, on the reverse strand, counting down.
ATTTGACTTTTGATAAAGTATAGACTTTTATAACTTCTTAAAACAAAAACTATTTTCTAAACAATACGAATACCACAATAAATAACACAAAACTTGGAGTGATAGCTGACTACATACTGATAATTGTATATGCATACATGGAATTTTGTACATATGTAAACAAATTCATATTGAACTACCTGCATGCATATACTTACATATGGATAAATAACTTTTTAAATAGATAGTTTTTAAAATTGAAACCATTTCATCAATTCTTTTAAAACGAAACGCGATATAATTGATCTTATTATTTAAGATCATATTACCTGCAATTCCTCTGTGGTTATTTGCACACTAGTACTAGGTGTGGCTGTGGTTGCAACGCGCTGTTGAGTAGGCGGAATGTTTTGTGATAGAGGTTGAACCACTGCAGCATTATTTGTTGAATTTATCTGTAGCTGAGGTTTAGTTTGTTCTTGTTCAAATGGATTGTAATCCTCTAGAGAACTCTGTACATTTGTTGCTGTTCGTGTAGCTTGTTGAATGGCCGGATCCTATATAAAAAAATATAATAGAAAATATATATTTGTGTTGTTTGCAATGTTTTAAAACAATATGCCCCCAATTTAAGATAAGGAATGTGAGACAATATGATGAATACATATCTATTAATTTTCTTCAGTTCACAAATGTCTTAGTTTTATGGTAATTACTTTTCTTACCGCAAACGGATTATCTACAGTAGGCTCGCCAAATGGATTGTCATCAAAACCCGACATATTTCTTCAATAAATACAGAATCAATAATCTTTATATGTATATGAATTATTCTTTTTCTTTTTGCTATTGTATTTTTTCTTGTTGGTAATGTTGTAAAAGCTGTGTCACTTTATGAAATACGAAAACCATATCAGTGTTAGCTATTTGACGCCGTCGAAAAAATTAATATTGTCGGCTTTAAATAAATATATGTTAGTGTTGCCGGCTTCTAAATAATAATCCCCAAAATAAAATAGTTTGAGTACACAATTCGACAATATATAAACATGATTCTTTTTAACAACGCTCTTCGGGTTATGTCAATAGAATTTACAAATATGTATATTAGTAAGGTGTCCAAATTTAATGAAAAAAAAAAACGCGAGACTTAAAGAAAAGGGGGTGGAGGTATAGAATTTATAGTACAAATATATGTCTACTGGACATATTTCGTTTTACTATTACTCTTTGAAAAACACACAAACAAACGAATTTATCTACCTATATATTAATATCTATATTGTAGATCTCAAGGCTCTATTTAGTAAAAACGTATCGCGGGGATCAGCTGTCACAGTCCATTGTACTAGGAAAGCCTGTTGCTGATTACTAAATTCTTATCGTAGCATTTTTCACCTAGCATAGTAGAATATTTACAGAATATAGATTTCGAAGCCGAAAAGCTGCAAATGCAAAAATGTTACGTATTCTATAACTACCTAAAGCTGAACGGTAAGTCAAACTATGAAGTTTGATGTTACGATTTTATTAAGCCTATCAGGGCCGAATAAATAGGCCAAAGCCATTCTTGAGATAATTTTTTTGCAGGGTTGTGTTTTTGCCGTTAAAAGCTGTATCTATAACATCATTATTGCTTATTTTAAACTAAAATATCTTTTATTGGATCGGTTCGATTACTGTACTAAGAACAGAGACATTTTTTATGTATATAAAAGCAATAGCAACTCTGTACGAACTGAGCCGTTTTGTATACTATTATTCGAACGCAATGTTATCGAGGAAATATAATGCTTTTCGAAGCCACGAAGGGTACATTAGTTGATCTGCGTGGTTTGTAACCTGCAAGAAAGATTTTTTATAATTACCCATATTATGTTTGGCGTTTTCGGCCCTTCAAATTAGACAATTTGCAATAGGTTAGAGACAAAAAGCTATATTTTTCCAGTTCAGTTTAATGTTGAATTTCTGAATTAAATATATACCATAATTTTATTCCAGTTACGTGTTTTCTTCAATTTTCTTTCTATTTCTATACACAAAATTTTTGTTTTATCAAGTTTCATGTTTTTCCCCTTTAACTTAATCTTGACGGTTTGTAAAGCTGGATTCACCCATGGTTTCAGAACGAATTTCACGTCCGGAAACATGTTTTTTTATATGTAGTTTGACGTTTCTGTTTTAGAGAGTGAGAGAGAGAGCGAAAGAGAGTAACGTGTTTCGCAACCTGAATTGGTTTAATTTTAATTCACGTTCCGAAACATTGCAACTGCGCTGCCAGAAAGTTTAATTTCTTAAGTGAAGTAGAACTGAGATGCCACAGCATATTATATGTGCATATGTATAGTAAAATAGAGAACTTGTTTTATACTTTTGTATGTATAAAAACTCACTTGTTTCGTATGGTTTGTGTATATCATAAAATACGGAGCATTTGTTTTGTATTAAAAAATATATAACTGGTGAATATTGTTATAAATAAAATTAAATAAATAGTGATATTGCCCAATTGTAAAACTCACACACATAGTTTACAAAATTATTTCACATGGTAGCCTTGATGTTGCAGAACAAATGCGCGAAGTGGGTGAATCGCTTCAGAGCATACTCTCAAAAAACTAGAAATGTTGTCCAACGTCAATATCGTTCTGAAACCATGGGTGAATCCAGCTCTCTTGAAAGCGCAAGACTATACGATCCACACATAATGCCTGAATATATATATATATATGCATTCTGCTTTATTCTGTGTAGTATTCTTTTTTTTTTGCGAATAGACATGAAATAAGATTTGCGGCAGACAGGCGTGATTTGTTGGGAAGGGCTGAAATAATGTGTTTTCCGTTTCTCTTTCCCTTTTTGTGAAGTAAACAAACTTGTCTGATTGACTATTAATTTCTTATTTGTAATTACAATAGGTAAGACTAAAAGAAAAATTGCTGCCTTCAATAACGTTCTTGTAAATGAAGTTCTATCAATCAGTAATTGGCTGTATGTAGGGTATTTTTATGTTGGGCCTTATTAAGGTTATTTTTTCTTTATTTTTCTATTCTGTAATATTGCAAAGCTGTCGTTCGATCTCACAAACGTATTGCATTTGTTCCTCAAGAGAAAGTCAATTAGCAAAAATGGTTAGCCATATGCAAAAGAACTGAAAAATAATTTTTAAAAACATTGTGCATTTTTGTGTTTGGGTTAACCAGTATTTTTCCCTTTTTATTAGCTGAATAAAAATGATTACTACTTTCTGAAACAATCTATAAAGATATCAATTAATTTATTATTTCGTTTTATTACTATGCATTTTTATAAGTGAACTGTCTTTTATTAAACTAAACTATCTCAAAAAATAGTATATGTATTGTTAATATGTTTGTTTTTTATGAGTATGTGTAATAAAAATCGGTTTCGGCTTCGGTTTGGTCGAATTTTTAAAATTTGGCCAAACATGGGATTTGCGGCATCGATATCAAAAAGTGCTTTCGGTCGGACACTAATTATTGAGATATCATATGTATAAAAATTGTTTCAGCTATGTTTTTGTTATTGTATTTTGTTTTAATACCTTAACTTAAATACATATGCATTTAAATTTATGTTTTATTTGCAATTCAGTCATAATTATGTAATTACTACTAGTATTATTTATTTTACGTTTTAATTTTACATATCTTATATTATAGCACCGAGTACAAATACTTTGTGAGCAGCAATAATTTAATTATTAACATAATCCAATACTAAGAGACGATCGATTAATTGTTATGCACTTTAATTTTAACTATAGTGTATAATATGGTAACTACTTCTATATATAAAATAAATTAATAACATTTAAAACAATAATGCCGAACAAGCCTACAAGGATCCTTCTCCTGAAATCTAGAAAGAGAAAAGAATGTATTTAAAATAAAGTTGAAATTATATTTATACGTCTTTACTCATAATAATTATTTTATATGTATTACTCGTTTATAAGACAGTTTCTAAAGTTGAAATGTAATTTTATTATTTTAAATATTTATTTATATTTTTTAACATAACAACAATTGTAATATTTGTTTAAAAACATTCAGTTCACTCGATAGGTTTGGAAAACAAAAGTTAATTAATTATCCCAATTGTGGTCTGTGCAAAATTTGGACATTAAAATAATTATGTCAAAAAATAATAACAGAACTCAGAAACATTTTATTCAATTAATTTTTATATTGATCCTTACCTGAGAATTGGAACTATCACTTTCAACTTGTTCCGAATAACAATGCTTATAATTAAGATAGTCTAGAAGTCTTCTTGGTAATGGCAATGTTTGTATTAAATCTTTCCTTACTACGGCTTTTAATATTACAAATCTGGAAAAATAATAATTTTTCATATAGAATGTAACAAATACATTTTATAATAAACACTTATTTCAATTTTATACCTGCACATATGCTGCAAACTTTGCACGTGTTTAAATCTAGATACGGGATTCGTTAATTGCACTCGCATTGGTCCATGTTCTGGTCTTCGATGTAAAAAGAATAAATATCTAAAATGAGACATATAATTAATATAAAAAAAATTTATAGCATTAGAAAAATGTTGGAAATTTAATTTACCTGCCACTACGCGAATGTTCTACAGCCTTTTCAATAAATTCAGTGATTGTTTGTGACTTGAATTTTGCATACGAACCAAACGAAAATGTACCTTTCGTAAAACAAAAAAAATTATATTAAACTTAATTATGTTTACAATATAATACATATATATAAATATATATATATATATATATATATATATATATATATATACATATATATATATATACATAAATATATATATATATATATATATATATATATATATACATATATATATATATATATATACATATATATATATATATATATATATATATATATATATATAATATATATATATATATATATATATATATATATATATAATATATATATATATATGTATATATATATATATATATATATATATAATATATATATATATATATATATATATATATATATATATATTATTAATATATATATAATTCAAACTAACCTTGGTCTTGCTCAATTCGAACATGACGAACGCAGTTATTTAGTTTAAAACTTAAAGAAAATATGTAGTGATCATCGGAACTGTCACGTACTATAAAACTTCCATCTGGTTCATTTGATAAAACCTTTTCTGCTGCCTCACTCGATAATGGACCCCAGTACCACCCATACTGCAAGAGATAGGAAATAATAGTTATTGCTAACAAAAAAAACATAGTTACAGTTTTCATTTTATTCATGACCTCCGATTCTTGCTACAGTATATTTCTTTCAACTACCCTACGAAAATAGTTTTGACTCAGAAACTTCACCAACCGTTTTCTTTCCTTGAACAATTCGGTTATTTTTTTTTGTTTACTTTTACATTTACTTGAGTTTATTTAGTTCATGTTTTCTTTTTATGATGGATCTTATTATTTGTAGTGTAAAGAATGTATTTTAATTTGATTTTATAATATTAAATTTATTTGTTGGGTGGTTAAGCAATGTCTATGTGCATTTCATTGGCGCTTTATACCAAATCATCAGTGGATTTCCATCACAGTTTTGAAAAGTTTCAAACCTATGTAGTAGTGTATGAAACTTATACAAACCAAAACCCATAGAATAGCAAAAATAAAAAAACAGGTCTTCAGTTTTAACTTTTTCTATATATACTTTTTTAATTAAATACCTTCCATTAAAGCAATAATTTTTACTCACATCTTTGACTTTCTCAATACTTGAGGTGAAATGTAATGAACGACTTCCATTTTTCTTCTCATCCTTATCGTTGGACTTGTTATCAGTCTCATCCTGACTTTTTTCTGTAGGTTCTGAAAAATATGTAATAAAGCTAATATGTATAAAAACTTTAAAAAAGTATATATAAAATTAATAATAACCATATAAAAATAGTTTTAAGATATATTTTATTACAACTTCTATTCTGACAGATACAGATTATATACTAAGTATGTCTATATTTTACACGTTAAACTAGGTCGGAAAGAATTTTCACATTCTAAATTGACATTGAATTCGTAATATATGCAGTCATTTTTGCGCACTCAATATCTCAAAAAATTCATTTGACACATTGTGTTTGTGGAAAAAAATAAATAGTTTATGGAAAACTTACCTTTCTTTGGTAGTGGTGGTAGAGCTCTAGACTGAAATTTCTTACGTTTATCATCAGAAGATTTCGAATGGTTGCTCGTTCCCTTTTCGCTATTTGAAATGTTTTCTTCGCCCTCGTTGGAGACATTTCTATTATTACACCGATTATGATTTCTGCGAAAACGAAAGATGCTACAAAACCTTTGTTTTAAATTTAATGTAAACTGCGACTTCTTTTCACTGGTCGCAATAATGTTAGACTTAATAATGGTTTGCGTATTTTGTAACGATTGATCCTTATCCTGGTATTGGCAGGGTTTAGTTACGGGTGATTGATTCTGATTTAGGTTTTGATTGTTGTGGTTATTTACAGCTGTCAAGCTATTATTATTGTTAATACATTGAATAGCTTCTGTGTCAGAAGCAAAATGTTTCTGGCCAACTATGTTGACTTTATTTGAATGAGATGTTACGTTTTTATCGTTTCTGTTTTGGGCAAGTGTTGAATTACTACTACGAGAACGAGCTGTCGACCCACTCCATATAGTTTCATTTGATGATTTAGCAACAGCATGATGATTAACATTTTTAATATGCCGAAGGGATGTTCCACCAGCTGCACTACTACATCCACTAGCATCTGTTGTTGCCTTTGTGTCTGAGTAGAGTGTATGATAAAACTGTTTCACTTCATCCAATGTCATGTGCAAAGGTTCATTAATATTAGTGTCATCCTGTACACTGGATCTAGAGATAAATGACGTGGTATATCTTGATGTTGTGCTAGTTGATATGTGACTAGGCGCCTGATCACTGCAATCTCCATTATCCATGCAATTTGAAGCGGTGCGTTTTTTTCTTTTGTTTCTATTTTTACGGTTTGATTTATTCTGATGATGACATTTGGAATTACTGAGCTTATTACAACTACTCTGTAACACAATTTCTTTGGTTTCACTTGCAGCACACTCGGCTGTGTTGGGTCTATGGTTATGTTTGAAACGTTCTTTTTCAGACTTAATCATATCAACGGGTAAAGCGTAAATATCAGAATCGATTGGAACATTATAAAAATCCGAAATTTCCCTTGTCAAAAGAGCGTCGTGAGACATGGCTTGCGTTATAAAAATTGAATCATCTGGTTTGTTAGCCGAAGATACGCTTAAAGAGTTGTGAGAGCTTGATAGACGGCTATTTAAAGAATTTCTTGAGTTGGGTCGGTTACTGCTCATACCTTTGATAAGACAAAAATAAATAAATTAGATAAATAAAATTACTTTGAATAAACACAGCAAAATACTTACCACCATGGTAGATATGATTGTGACAATGATGAGAGTTACTTAAAGGACTATACATGACTTTTCGTTGTAGACTATTATCATATTGTTGATATGTATTACGCTTAATTCCGTAATAGAGATCATAATCGTGTATTTCTGAAAGGCCTGGAATATTAAAACGCTGTGCTGCAGTTGTAATATTGTCCTGTTCCGACGGAATTGCTTTAAAATACCGCGTGTGATCTTGAAAGTAAGGACACAAAGTTTGCTTTATTTTAACTATAGATACCGGAGGCGGGGGTGGTGGAAGCAATTGTGTTGGCGAATCTGATTCCAATACGTCAACGCTATTGCCTAATGAGGAGCTTAATATATTATTTGGCTCATCATATATATTATCCGTATAAGAATTAAGAATAGAATCGCTAGAGTACAAGTGTTTATTGACGGCATATAATTCCTTTGATATATTATCTTCTTCACTTGCATAATTATCTATATTAATATCACCATCCATGGCACAACCACTTGTATTGCCAATTGTAGCAATACTTAAATTTGTTGTTTCGCTACTTCCATGATCCTTCAAATGTTCAAAGGATGATTGCGATGATGTCCAACGCCTCAAACTACCAATTCGATTTTTTGTCATTGATCGCACAAGAGTTGTTTGTGGGGAGTCCTGAAATTCCGGTGGTGGATCTATTGGCGCTAAAGGGCCCTTTTTCAAAGTATTAAAATTTTCAGCACTCATGCCACCCTCCGAACAATTATCCAATGAATCAAATTGTGAGACTTCACCATCGCTCTCAACTATCTGAATACCACAAAATATTAGCATACACGTATAAATCTAATAGTAAAAAATACACTTAAGTATACCTCTATATCGAATTTACACAATCCTAAGCGGTACGAATCTCCGCTAGAAATTGAACTATTTGTTGTTAGTGGTACACCAGAGTCATCGCTCAGCGATGCAGCTGCATTCAGTTCAATGCTATTGGCACTTGCTAAATCATGATGGTGCTGTGGAAAAATACTAAAACTTTCACTGCTACAGATGTTTGCAATTACCGAAGCAGTCGCTGAAGAACTGCAGCAGGTCTCCTTGATTTTCGTAGCAGAATCCATGTTAAAAATTCACAGTCTCCAGCCTATAAAGGTAACAAAAAATATATGTATGTATTTATATAAATACGTAATATAATTTTTATAATTTAAAAAAATTTTCATCTATATAATCCTGCAAGATTTGTTTTTGTTTTTTTGTCTTTGTATAGTTATAACAAAAAATCTAATCATTCTTGAAAATTTGTTGATAACAACCATTGAATACATATATTTTATAGGACACCAACCAGAAGTGTAGGTGTGGCTCACTGAAGTAGTTAGTCTCAGGTTCATTTGAACAGATTTTCTTAAATTTTCTTCTAAACTTACGTTCATACACGAAGGTTTTGTTTCATCAATTTTCACGTTTCTTGCATTCAACTTTACATAAGAAATGTCAAAATACTATTTCGCACTCAACCGTATTAGGTTTGTACCCCATTTATCGCTCGGGACTTGACTATATGATGTGTGCAGTAGTCAATGCAAAATTCGTAATTTTGATCCCGTGTTCAGGCAAATCTTGTGGGATTTAATTTTTTTTCTCTTTTTGGTCAAAATTAGTATGTCGTTGTGTTAATTCTTGCTCTAATGTTTAAGTAAAGAAGAGATAACCAAGATCACTGCACAGCAGTGGCAACGATTGCCGCAATAGTGTGCTGAAAACGCTCATAGTCTTCGTTATTTTCGCCGTCTGATCAATATTGTTACTGCAAATTCTTTCTTCTTAACTTTCAACGTTTAAGATCCCACTAATATCCCTTCCTTTCTAGAGTTTAGTACAACGTATTGCACTAATGGGGGCTAATAAAGTTCCGAAACCCACGTACTAATAAAGTTTCAAAAAAACTATAATTTAGATTCAGGGCGATTCGCGTTGTAATATAATTTAAAGTTATAAAAACCCAAAAATAAAGTTTTATAATCTGGACACTTATGCAAAATTGCTCCAACAAAAAAGTCTGGGCGGGCACTTACTATAGAATTTCTATGTAAGCTTGCATATGCATGCACGTACATTTCAATATTAAAATACATCTACGAAACTTAAAAGTTTTAATGCGCTGCATCTGCTAAAACACAGACGATAGTTTTCTAAATTAATTTCTTTGAGGTAATATAACTTTGGTTTTCTTATATATTCAACAAAAGAAATAAATCCGCTATGTACCATCGTCAATATTCACAAAATTCACACTATCGAAACTGATATATTAAAAGAAAAAATTTTGCCTATATCTGTCTTTGTTGCTATTATTTTGCCTGATTATGTAATGTGCTGGCGTCTACGACGAGGACAAAATTAAAGTATCAGGGTTACTATTTCGTAAATAAAATCTTCGGAAATCTGTGTTAAAATTACACATTTTGGAACAATTTTCGCTTCGAGTCGAATTACGTAATAACTCCTGATACTCTTTTTAAATTTTGTGTTGAGGAAAATTCATTTTTCATACGAAATTTTTTACATGCTTATCCCCTAAAAGTATGCAGCATTTTTACGTTAGAAGATATTGTTTTGTTGCTGTTAAAAAAGAATGCAAAAGAATGTTTTCGAAAATAGTTTTTCTTGCTGCAACAAAATTTAGAGAATCTAACTAAAGCAACATTATTCCATAAGTATGTATCAATCCTAGTACTCTGTTCAAATGTGCGAAGATTGTGGAGCAACATTGATTTTTTTCTTGAGAAAAAATTTAGATGTATCTAATCCCATGATTTTTTCTAATTCATACTCTTATTTCTTGAATTTATGCAGCATTGTTTTGTGTGTACGAACAGAACCCGTATGTTTTCTTTCGAAAAAAGCACTGCTCATATTCTTTGGGAGTTGAAGAGCAATGATTTTACAAATATTTTTCTTTAAGACATGCTGTCAGACTCATTTCGAATATTTCGAGTCATATGAACGTAGTACTACTTTTTTAACATTATTTCCGAAGTATCCAATGGAATACTTTGCACTTTTTTACTATATCCATTACATTAAAAATACAGTTCTATATATAATTTCAGGAAATAATTGTATACAGTTCTTACTTGGTTCAGTTTCAACTTTGAAGTTCGTGCAATTTATGTTAACCTAATATAAATTTATAATTAATAAATGAGGAGAATGCACATTATCACCTTTAAAATATTTAATTTTAAACTTTAGACATATTCGTACATTTATTGTTTACGAGTTTTTATAATTTTACTGTCAAGTATTTGTTTGAAAATCAGATAGTGTTAGCAAAAACCATGGAATTATTAGTGCAGTGTATCAAACATTTATTTGAGGAACAAGCTTCAGATTATTTTAATTTCAATTTCAATATACAAAGTATAGAATATTGCTCCGTACAAAAATTAAATAAAAATATGTAATAATGATATAGGGCTTCTTCGTAAATGCATCACTGCTTTGAATCATTTCGGAAAGCTTTAGTTTACAATGCTTGTATAAGTTTGCCGACTCTATTTCATAAAAGTAGTCATTTATATTTTCATTTGTAGCTCATTGATGCATTTACGTACAGGCTAATATATAATTCAACAAAAAAATTTTAGATTGTGGACATTTTCTAGCTATATTTTATATGAACTCACAACCAACGTTTCAAAAGAATTTTACACATGAGTTTGCCGTTGGGATAAATTTTATTTTCTATATAGTTCCCATTATTCTTTGAGCGACTCAAGTTTTCTTAACAATATTCATATATAAAAACCTACTTAATTATAAAAAATAACATTTCATTCTATAACATTATTCTCTTCGTATTCTAAAGAGGTCAAATCGGTTATGCGATCGTAATAAAATTTTGTGAGCCTTTAAGATTACATTAAGCCACATTTCAATAATCTATAGCTTCATCTATGTTTGCAAGAAAAGTCACGTTTCGTGTGTGCATTTCATTTCGCATAG